>JAMKQA010035105.1:0-10177 GCA_024699735.1 Posidonia australis | reverse complement strand
GATTTGATTGACCAGAGGGTCATTGTAATTAATACCCAGGAAGCCGCCCCAACACATCCCCTAGTAGCACAGCAAGCACAACCAGCACTCCCCAACATAATTAGTCAGCCCTTGCCACAGCATCCGCCTTCGGGAGCGCCATGTCCCTCGGGTGTTAATTTTGTTTCTTTTGCTTCTTTCTCATCGATTCCTTCTGGGTCTTTTTCTTCCCCTATCTGCCCAACTACTTTGATTCATGATGTATCTTCCCCTTTTCCACACCGTTTGTATCGCTCCTTCCTCGATAATGCCGAGGAATCTGTTTTTATGATTTGTCCTGTTGTTGAGTCGGAGAACCCTAAGGTGCCACCTGTAGCATATCCCTAAACACCTACTCCAATCTATTTACCCGCCTGGCCCCAATCTAGTCCAAGACAGGCAGCACAACCTCAGGCCCACCAGTACCCTCACCAGTACTACCAGCACTCCTAGGTAAATACCCCTACTCACCCTTATCCTTCAACCTCACCTGTACAGTTAGTAGCCTGTCCCCCAAGCGTTGTTACTCTGACCCACGACACGCATCGTGTTCCTTACAATTATGCCGTAGGAATGTGTGCAGAGGTGACGCGATCGGGTAGAGTATACAAACCCCCAGCAACTAGACCTAACTCCTTAACCCAAGTCCCTAACCAGTTACAGGCCCAGCCATCTAGGCCACCAGCACCTATAGTAGTAACCCCTGCCCAACTCCAAGCACATTCTCCTCAGCCACCTATGCTTAGAGTAGCACCATACAATCCTACCACTAGCAGCCAACCTTTAGTTGACATCACTGCCCAGCTTAAGAAGGTTAAAGCTGATATTTCCATTTGGGACCTAATCCATACATCGACCAAGTATAGAGAAGTTTTCCTTAGGGTCTTTCAGCCAGCTCGTGTATCCCAGAAGAGAGTGGCCCGAGCTTATCAAATGAAAGTCCGTCCTAGAAACTTTGAACCAGGAGACTTGGTCCTGCGTGCCATTCATTTGTCGGATACACAGGGAAAATTTAGGCCCAACTGGTGCAGACCTTTTGTGGTTAAGGATGCCCTGTCAGGGAGTGCAATCATTCTTGAAGGCATGGACCATACAGAGCAATCAGAGCTCGTCAATGCCTCCTACTTAAAGAAGTACTATCAATGACTCTCAGTCGATCTTAGTGCCTTGCACCATGAGTCATGCATTTTTATATTAGTATTGCATCATTGCACAACATGAATAATCTTCTGCACCTTTTCTTTTTACATAGCATCGTCATTGCCCAATGAGGAAAATTGGGAGCCTACCTGCGTAAGATGTGTCAAGTCCTCCTCATGTGCTATTACCCTAGAAGCTTAGGATGTGAGAGAGGGATTTCAAAGGAATGGGATAAATGTACAAATCCCCACGGGACCTATATCTCGAGAGGAGTAAAAATGTTAGGTCTAGAGAGAGTGTGAGCAATAAAGAAAAATACACAAGACCTTGGAGCACAAAAGAAATAAGGAGACAGAAGCAGTAGACAGAAGTTGAGCTCCACTGAGAGAGGCATGTGAACAACCTTACTCCTACCATTTAGCTTGGAGAGGAGTCGGAGCATGCACTTACTAAGCCCATATGATCAAAGGGACTGGCCACCCCTTCAGCACAAGGGAAATAGCAGCCACCCCCCTCAGCATAAGTGTTTATTACCTCCAAGCAGGAGTAGGGTCGGTTAGCATGCCTATGAGGGAGAAAAGAAAATGAATCCGTAAAAAAAGTAGATATAGGACCCCAAGACTTTGGCATGAGGCCCATGAATCTGAAGGAGAGCCACAAATAAACCTAAGTGCCTAGGTTAGTGCCACATGAGTTGAGGGCAGTATCACCTCTAACCGCAGGCAAAATAGACTTCCTTGGCGCTGAGGGCACCAATATATCAATTAACCATTTCTTTGCATTTGCATCTATTGCGCAACATTTAGTTTAGTTAAGCATAATTGCATTTACTTTGCAAGGCGATTTGGTCATATTTCGACAAGGGGCATGTCAGCTACCTTATGAGTCGTGTAAGCATTTGGCTAGGGCGCATGCTAGTTTTAGTCAAGCATATTTGTATTTATTCTGCAAGGCATTTTGTTCGCATTTCGGCCAGGGGAATGTCAGCTGCCATATGAGTATTAGTATGGGCAAATAAGCATTCGGCTAGGGGCATGTTAGTCACTTCTTTAAAGTGGAAGGATTTGAAACTAGGGACATGCCAATTAATTGATCTTAGAAGCAATTGTGGACTAACAAGAACAAGTATAAGCAATGCAAAGTGACATCAATGCCAACAATTTTATTATGGTCTAGCATGGATACAAATATTGCTAATCAGCTCGGGGCCTCTTTGAACTACTAGCCCACGTGAAATTAGTGCCACCAGGTAGAATCTCGCTTAGGGGCCATGTCTCCCTTATCTCAGCCTCATATTCCGCTATACAGCCAGAGCCTTTAGTAATGGCAAGATCGGAGGACTTGATGCCAGCACGCATTTGTCGGGCCAACTCAGAAGTAGAAGCATTGGAGCCTACAGCATACCTTTTACATCAGTCAGGGCAGGGGCTTTGCTCAATAGAGTCTTGGCAGAAGCAGAACTGGCGAAGGACTCGGACGAGGTGATACTCCACACCTCCAGAGAATCCAGGAAGAACCACGAGTCGCATGTCCGTGGCATTGAAGAAGGCAGTAAAGGTCCTCGACGCCGAGGATATAATGCACCATGTCACAGAGTCCTCATCAAGATTCCGCAGTTTGTCGCATAGCTCTTGTACCCCTGGGAGTGTCCTTGAATGATGAGTACGGCTATAGGCTTCAAAAGCAGAAGGCCGAGGGCGCAAAATCTTCATTCCCATGTGGGCAGCAAACCAAACTGGCAAAAATAGAATCATGGTTAATTAGAACACAACAGAATAATTAAATGCCAATGATTTGCTTACCTACACCAGGGCACCACACCCATAGAAATGGCGGGAGCGCTTCAACGTTTGATCCAGACCCACATAGGTTTCAGTAAGAAGGATAGGGGCTAAATCAATCTTGCGAACAACTACCGCCCAGGCTATTTCTGCCACCTCGATAGCCACAGTCGTCTGGCCATGACTAAAGATCAGCTCCCCAAGGAAACACAACACAAAGTAATAAAGCCACAGGGTACCCATGGAAGAGCGGGCACCGATGATCGCATCAAAATAGTCCAGGCTTACCATGGGTGTAGGTCCATCTCGGCAGATGAGTTTCTCCTCACAGACATCTCTAGCAATACATGTGAGTCGGCTCACGACATGTACATAGCTGTCATGGCAGGTAAACACTGGAGGGGACATGAACGGTGACAAACCACAGATCTGTCTGACTTCCTCCAAAGTTAAAGTCATCTCCACTTGCCCAAAGTAGAAAACATGTAGGGCTGGCTTCCAAAATCGGGCCACGGCACACAGCAAATGTCAATTAACCTCCACCTTAGCTATACTTAGGAGGGAGGAGGAAATACCCTAGATCCAGAGTTGCTTCCGATCATCGGCTGTTAAGGCGTCGATCCAGCCAAGTAGAGCGTCAGAGCAGTGCTTAGGGGTCACCATGGTAGGATAACTCTACAGGCACAGATTTGAACCAAATATGGCAGTAAAAAGACAGAACTTGACCTAAACGTGGGACAAGCAAAGCAATCTAGTAGAATATGATACAAAAAGCATTTGCAAAATCAAGAAGCATGTTCCGAAGTTTTTGCCATGAAAGTGATATAATGCAAAGCAAATCTGCAAGAAAGCAATAGGAAAGCAACATAAAATGCATGTATACAGTAGCCCTTACCATGGTAGTACAGAACCCGTGCCCAGAAAGATAAGAAAGTGAGCAGAAAAGCAAAAAGCAAGGTCTGTCGCCGTGTTTTCTCAGAAAAGGAGGCATTGTTTCTCACAGAGTGTGAGCTTATATAGAAAAGCAAAAAGGGTTTCAACAAAAAAGGAAAACAAAACTTGCCATTTTTTGGAGGCGCACTTGTCAAGCGCACCTAGGTGGCACCTGGAATAGTTGCAAAATTTCAGCAGTACCTCCTCTAAATATGGACATCGCCAAAATCGACGCCATTTGTTTAACCCTACATGGAATATTTTGCATACAACTGCCACATACACAAAACCCCGAGGGGCACATCACAGAATCTGAAATTTTCTTATAAATTTTCAGAAGAGGTTACAATATGCCAGTGTTATTATAGAGCTTCCAAAAAAATTATAAGTAAAAGCTACTCTTCGTCTGAATCTTCCTCGTCAGATGCCGCCATTTAGAAATATTCGGGCAAGAGTCGGGCGCCTCGTCGAGTGATTCAACGGGCCACTGAGCAGCTGCGACAGCCTGGGAGCGAGGAGCAGAGTCGCGAACCGCCTGGGTAACCTCGGTGTCTAAACGGTCCTCCTCAGACGCCTCCATGGTAAAATCCCCGTTACTAGCTACATTCACTCCCTGAGCAAGAAAGTCTTGCTGCAAAATCAAACTTATGTTAACAATAAGAATTATAAAATGATAGTAGGGGCAGGAAAAAAGAAACATACCTGGATGATGTTGCGCTAGTGCAGTTCCTGCAAAAAAACAGATATGTCAGATATAGTCGAGATGGTAGGTTACAAAGTAAGAGTTTTACCCTCTTTCGGTGAATATTAGCATAAAAGGCACCAAATTGTTCTTTGAAGCCCTGTGGATTATAGCGAATGTCAGACTTTCATAATTCACATGATAACAATATAAAGCAGAAGTGGAAATCATGTACCTGGGCCCAGCTAGATGCATACCACATCCTGTGCTAGCTATCCCGCACTGCCTCCTCGAATAGGTACGGCTTCCCCACACGCCTGTACTAAGCAAGGTAGTTTGTATAGTTGACTTCTCGAAGGACGTGCCTGTCCTGGGAAGCTATGGTGGCTGCATGCTGGCTTCTAGCGACCGAACGAGTTGTAGTCGAGCGATCCATATCAGTAGGAGGAGGGGCAGGAATGCAAAATACATCCAAGAACTGATGCCAGTGGGACTCATAGCTAAATACCCCAGCAGCAGCCCAGTGGTCAGGCTCGACCCACTAGCGGGGAAGGAGCAGGAGCTTGTCCCGCAGGCGGCCAAAGCTATGCCCTCTGGTGATGTGCTCCATGATCCAGTACTGCAAATACAAGCACAAGACAGTTTATCAAATATTAAGCATAAAGGAAATTTGTTTTGCAAAGTAATGGAAGCAAATACTTACAGTCAACAGAGTGTATAACCCCACATAAGAACAGCGCCCAAGCTTGACCACATTGTCGAGTCCACAGATCAGCCAGGTACAACTAGCACCAGCCCAATCATAATGATTCAGATACTCCACGTTGGTCAAATACGCAATCCAGTCAGCATGGATACAGTAGGCCAACGAATCGCAAAAGGTCATGGCTAGCAGCTCCAGCAGAAAGTGCCTCAATACAAAATATGCTTCCTCACTATCAGGCTCAGGGTTAGGCCAGAAATTGTCCCATTCTCTCAACCACCCCACGGTGATCATATGTTTCCCCCTAGGTGGCTTAGGAGGGACACGGCCCAGATGTGCAGGCGCACGGTGGAAGCCGTGAGTGGTCTCACCTATAATCGGCTCGTCATCGAAAGAAAGGCCCGTCAGCAGGGCCCACTAATCAGGCAAGACAGTTAGCTCACCGAATGGCAATTGGAAAGTGTGCGTCACAAATCTCCACCTTTCCACCAAAGCCCTGAAAAAGTTGTAATGGCCATGAATGATGGGTATATGCAGCAAACCTCCGAATAGAGAGCGGTGTAGGAGGAAATCCTGCAGAAAATCCGATAAACGGTGGAAGTGATCAAGCATCGGGCCCCAGTGGCATCGTATGATCCGATTTGCATCCCCCTCCTGAAATGTCAAAAACAGAGTTAATGCCAAGTCAGAAAGCAATTTATAATGATAAAGCTTCTTAAAGCAGAAGAATTACCCCAAAGTCTGGACCCTCATAGATGTGATGGTCGCTTAGCAGTCGCCCCTTAAAATTCTCAGACTCCTGAGAATGCATTTGTCAGAAAATGCCGGATTTAAATACTCATTTGCTATTCAGCTATTGGTTTACCTCAATGGGAACAATAGGAGTCGAGTTGCTAGAGGCCCACGACCTCGAAGAACTGCCTCACCGCCGGGAACGGGAGCTAGAAAGCATGTCCCGTGAGGATTGTGGGGTCCCCGCCTTGGGAACTGGGTCATCTTGCGGAAAAGAAAAAGCCGAACCAAGAGTTAAACGGCAGTAGTAGGCATGATGAATGCATAATACGTCAATGTCAAATGTGGCATTACATTCACTAGCATAATAGCAAGGGGCATGGCATTTAAATAAAGCCTATGGCATATGGCGGCAAAAATGTAAACGTATAGTTGCAGTTCAGTATTTGTTTATTAAATTTGTAAAAATGAAAGGCTATCAAGTATGGTTCAACAATTTGATTCAAAACAGTTTGCAACAAAAATCAAAAATGGCATAAATGGTAGCATGGTAGTATGACATTACCCAAATAACCCCATAATACCACCATAACAAAACCCAAGGACCACCTCCAGTACCCGTAGCCCGCACCCACACAGCAGACCATCACCCTAAACTTATCATCCCAAGCACCCCCGTGACTCAAATCTGGCTCGTTATTGTGCGGCTATGACCGCTGGAACCCATAACCCACACCATCATTCCAGCCCGCGCCTCCATGACCAACCCATAAACCCACCACCGTGCGGCTATAACCACCGAAACAAACTCACGGCCAGCCCGCCAGAACCCACCTTGTCGCCGGCGATCCAAGACAAAGGGGCACATGCAAGCACACAAAGCAAGAAAGGGGATGGGAGATCGGATGTTATCTCCATCGACGACTATCGGTCCAGCCAGTCTTGGAGGGTACAGTCCATGCCACCACCGACCATATCAGTCACTGCACCTCCGCCGATCCCTCGCCACACCTCACCGACGCGCCTCACGCACGCACCAGCAGAGAGCACCCCATCGGCGCACCTCTTGCGCGCCACTGCCGTGAAGGGGAATGGAGAGAGGAGAAGAGAAGGAGAGGGGGTGATGAGTGGGTTTTTGCCTGTTGAGAGAAAAGAAATGAGGAAGAAGAAGAGGCGCGCATGTTGGGGAAGGATTAAATGGAAATGAAAGGGAAAATATATGAGTACGTATGTTGCTTCTTTTTGAAAGTGAAGGGAATCAAAGAAATAATGAAAAAGAGCCATGCAACATAAACCCCTTGCATTCCCAAGAAGCAGGAAGAAATATTTCTTGGCAGTTATGGCAGTTATTCAGTGGGACCCATGTGTGAAATAAGTCAGGGTTCAGAATGCAAAATGGCCGTGACAATTGCGTTTCAGACCCTAGCATCTCACAGCTTATGCACCAAGAGTAGGATGTACGGTGTCAAGCATGTGGCCCACCAAATGCACCACATGGGGTAATTTCCAGAAAACCCCCTATGTTTCGCACATTTGCAATTCAGCCTACAAGGGACGTGGGAAGTCTAATTTAAAGCAGACATTTGTTGATATGCAATAGAATCTCAAATGTCACAGCACAATGGCAGTATAGCACTTAAAGACAGTCATGGTTGGGCAATTTTCAGTAAAGCCCGAAAGTTGTGGATATTTGAACATAAGTCCTCACCTTTTGCAAGCAATATTGAGAATCATAGCAAACAAGAGATTTGAACATGCATCTCGGTAGGAGTGCCAGTCTCCGCACCGTAACCTCGGCAATCAGCATATTGCAGTTCCTTCCTAGGGATAATCCTGGGGTCATCACTTTGTATTCCGGGATCTCCTCCTGAGCGGATGAGACCTTTCTGTCCCCTTTTGGATTTTCGCAGCAGTTGAATCCGGCTTGCTTGACTTTGACCGAGCAGTCAAGGTCCTTTGCCCCTTTGGATTTCCGCAGGCGCGGAATCCAGCTTGCTGATCTTGACCGAGCGGTCAAGGTCCTTTGCCCCTTTGGATTTTCGCGGGCGCGGAATCCAGCTTGCTGATCTTGACCAGGCGGTCAAGGTCCTTTGCCCCTTTGGATTTCCATGGACGAGGAATCCAGCTTGCTGATCTTGACTGGGCGGTCAAGGTTTGTTGCCCCTTTGGATTTCCGCGGGCTCAGACTCCAGCTTGCTGATCTTGACCGGGCGGTCATGGTCCTTTGCCCCTTTGGATTTCCACGGGCGTGGAATCCAACTTACTTATCTTGACCGGGCGGTCAAGGTCCTTTACCCTTTGGATTTCCGCGGGGGCGGAATCCAGCTTGCTGATCTTGACCGGGCGGTCAAGGTCCTTTTCCCCTTTGGATTTTCGCGGGCACGAAATCTAGCACCTTGACTTTGACCGGGCGGTTAAAGTCCTTGGTTTCTCCGATTTCCTTGAGCAGGAAATCCCGTGGCTCGACCTTTTGACTGGATGGTCATGGTTTTAGCCCTTACTCGGATTTCCTTGGGCAGGAAATCCTGTGGCTCAACCTTTTGACCAGATGGTCATAGTCCTAGCCCCTTTCTCGAATTTCTTTGGGCAGGAAATCCCGTGGCTTGACCTTTTGACCAGATGGTCAGGGTTCTTGCCCCTTTCTCGGATTTCCTTGGGCTGGAAATCCTGTGGCTCGACCTTTTGACCAGATGGTCAAGGTCCTAGCCTTTTCCTCGGATTTCCCCGGGTAGGAAATCCAGTTGCTTGACCTTTTGACTAGGTAGTCAAGGTCCTCTTTGTTTCTTTTCTCTTCTAGATTTTCACGGGCACGAAATCTAGTTGTTTGACCCTCTGACATGGCGGTCAAGGTCCTTTTGTTTTTCCTTTTTTGAGTTTTCATGAGCACGAAACCTCTTTGTTCGCCCTTGGTCCGTGTGGACCGGGCCCTATTTTGCTTGACAAATAATCTATTTGTCACGCTTCCCCTTTTTCTTGGGCTGGTATCCCCAACTACTCGGTTGACAACCGTCACCCTGTCAGGTGTCCGGGTTGACAAGACTTGATTAGCTTGTCATATCCCGTCTCTCGGGTTGATAACCTCATAATCCGACAAATGAGTCCGACAACTTATCATTTTCCTGCCAGTGTTTTCTTCTGTGTGCAGGGTTCTCTTTATCCCTGCCTTGTGTTTTCAGCATTAGCATCAGCTTCGCATCGGCCTTCAGCATCGGCTCTTGCATTGGCATCTCGCATCAACATCACATCCCCAACATTTAGATCAGTAGTTGCACGCATTTTGCATTTGGCAACAAGTCAAGACTTTCGGTGCATCCGCCAATAAGTGACCTACTGCCTACAGCAAACACCATCCTTCTGTAACGTCAAAATGAGGGTATCTTGTCAACCCTTAGCATCGGTCTTGGTTCCCTTCATCCCTCGACCTCGCTCAGGGAGGGGCATCTGTAGACACCTCGATTTTGAGGTGACCCATGGATGAGCTTTCCAGTTGTTGCTTTGGATGAGACTAACCCTTGAACCAACCCTAAACCCATAGCAAGCCTGCAGCCCAATTGGAACTTCCGATAGGTAGGAGAGAGCACCTAGCTAGCACACTTACCTGGCACACCTAGCTAGCACACTTACCTGGCACACCTAGCTAGCACAACTCTCTGGCAAACCTAGCTAGCACACCTACCTGGAACACCTAGCTAGCACACCTACCTGGCACATATAGGTGGCACACATAGCAGGCGCACATCCCAAGCGCCCAGCCATTTCGCAGGCTATGGGCTTCTGGCTTTCCACCTCCCATGGCTGTTACCTCTAGCAACGAATATGCCATGGAATCTTCTAGGCTTTTTATCTACGAGGCTCCTTGCATTCCTAGGAGTTACCCATGAGAAAATCCTATATAAGGACACCCATAGGCAACCATTAGAAAATGTTAGAAACCTTGAGTTCAGCAAATCCTGATTTGAGCAAGCATCTTGAGTAAGCTCTATACTTTTTCCAGCAGCATATTCTCGTTTTCTGGAGCACTCCCTTGCATCCCAAAGCACCCCTTGTCCTTCCAAAGCAACAAGGATCTCTCTATCTTTGGTATTTCAAGAAGGAACACCTTGAGAGGTAGGCTCCCTTTCTCTTCCTTCTCCTTTAAATCTCAACCATATCACCATGATAAAACATGTTTTAAATCTCACATAGGAT
>JAMKQA010035103.1:0-11867 GCA_024699735.1 Posidonia australis | reverse complement strand
AATATTCGAGCCTCTTCGTCTGCGAGGCCCTCCAGCTTCCATGAGTCACCCCTCTCATAGATCCCTATAAATAGAGAACCATTTGCAACCATGAGAGGCACCCAAAAACAACCCCAAAAACAACCCAACACACCCTTTGGCTGAGAGAAAGTCCCATTCAGCAGAAAATCTGCTACTAAGAAAGATGTGCTACGGGAAAACAGAAATCCATGCAATGCCAAATCGCATGAAAATGCATTCTGGAAAGTCATGCCATATAAAATCTTTCGCAAAAAACTTGGAGAACATGCCTTAAAAGTGAAAGAAATGCAAATGCAAATGGGGCAATTGACCTTGACCGCCTGATCAAAGTCAGCAAGCTGGATTTCGCCTTTGCGAAAATCCAAAAGAAAGAGGTAGAAGGATCTCATCCGCTCGGAAGGAGATCTTGGAAAATCAAAGCGATGATCCCTGGATTATCCCCTAGGAAGGAAAACGGCAAAGGTCCCCCGAAGGGTAGAACTGCAATATGCTGATTGCCGACGATGCGATGTAGAGATTGGCGCTTATGCTGTGCTGCATGTACAATTTCTTGTTTGCTGTAATTTTCAATATTGTTTGCAAAAGGTGAGGACATATTTGCAAATATCCACAACTAGAGGGCTTTATTGCAAATGGCCCAATCACGACCGCCTTTAATTGCTGTATTGCTGCCATGCTGTGACATTTGAGATTTTGCTGTATATCAACAAATGTCTGCTTCAAATTAAACTTCCCACGTCCTTTGTGGACTAATTTGCAAATCTACAAAACGTAAGGGATTTTCTGCAAATTACCCCATGTGGTGCATTTTGTGGGCCATGTGCTTGACACAGTATATCCTGCTCTTGGAGTGTAAGCTGTGAGGTGTTAGGGGCTGAAACGCAATTTTCACAGTCATTTTGCATTCTAAACCCTAACTTTTATCACACGTGCGTTCCACTGAATAACTGTCATAACTACCATTTTTCCATTTCTTCCTGCTTCCTGGGAATGCAAGGGAGCTTATGTTGCCTGGCCTTCTACCCAGTTCTGTTATCATTTCTAGTTGATTTGATACTTCTTTTCAAAGCAACACTTATGCACACATATATTATTTATTTTTCCTCTTTTAATGTGCATGACTCTTCTTCTTCTTCCCCATTTCTTCCTCCTCATATGAAAGCCAATCCTCTCACTCTTCATCTCCTCTTCTCTTCTCTCCATTCCCTCTTCACGGCAGTGGCGCGCAAGAGGTGCGCCAACGAGGTGCTCTCAGCTGGTGCGGGGGTTTGACGCGAGGCTTCGCACGGCAGACGTGCAACGGCGAGGCGCAGCGGCTAGGTGTGGCGGCAGCATGGTCGGCGGCGGCATGGACCGTACACTCCAGGATTGGCTAGACCGAGGGTCACCGGCGAAGGTAATCTTGCCTCTTTGCTCTGTGCTAGTTTTTGCTCTACGCTTGAGTTCTTCGCTTGCTTCTTGCTTGGATGGCCGGCGGCTTGGCGAGCTCCGACGGGCTGCATGAGTGGCAGCTAGGATGGCAGCTCGGTGATGGTTGCGGGCTAAGATGGGTTAGCTGCAGGGCTTGGTAGATTGGCAACTGTGAGATGCTAGCGGGCTGGAGTAATGGTGCGGGTCGCCGGTGGAGCTGGCCGTAGCGGCGTGTTGGTTGTGGGTTTCGGCGGTAGGTGGGCAATGGGTTGGCCGTAGGTAGGCAATGGTGCTGGTTGTGTGGTGGGTTTGTGGCTTGGCCATGTAGTGGGGGTTGGAATGGGTTTGCCGTGGTGGTGATTTTGGAGTAGTGGTAATGGGTTTGGGTACAAAAAATGCTTGCTACTGTTTGTGCCATTGATTGATTGCCATGATTCATCTTTCATGCTCTTTGAAGTATGGTTTATGAACTACTTTGAATCCACATTGGTCACATGCTTTAATGAATTTCTAAACCATGCTTTAAGAAGGATGATAGCTTTTGCAAAATGTTCTCTAACAAGAAAATACTGCCATATAAATCGCACATTTCCATGAAACACCGAGCCATAACTGTATGCCGGTTTATTTCTACAACCATATGCCATATGCTTTATTTAAATGCCATGCTCAACCTATTTCGCCTGTTTTTGCTTATAATGCCATGCCTGACCTTGTTTGGATTCCATATGTCATTGTCTGGCTTTCTGTTTTCATGTAATATTTGCACTTTTGTAGGATGATCCAATTCCCGAGGAGGGGACCCCACAATCCCCGTGGGACATGCCTTCTAGTTCTCGTCCCAAGCGATGAGGCAGTTCCTCGAGGTCGCGGGCCTCTAGTAGCTCGACTCCCGCTGTCCCTATTGAGGTAAACCCAAAACTGGCAGAAAATATGTATATAAATCTGGTGTTTCATCTGACAAATGTATTTTCAGGAGTCCGACAACTTTGAGGGGTGGCTGCTAAGCGACCATCACATCTGTGAGGATCCAGACTTTGGGGTAATTTTCCTGCTTTAACTGAGCTTTTACCATTACAAATTACTTTCCGACTTGGTATTAATTCTGTTTTTGACATTTTTGGAGGGGGATGCAAACCAGATCATGTGATGCCGCTGGGGCCCAATGCTTGATCACTTCCATCGTCTGCCAGATTTTTTGCAGGACTTCCTCCTACACCGCTCCCCATTTGGAGGTTTTCTTCGCATACCCATCATTCACGGCCATTATAACTTCTTCAGGGCTATGGTGGAAAGGTGGAGGTTTGAGACACACACTTTCCATTTTCCATTCGGCGAGCTGACCGTCCTGCCTGACCAGTGGGCTCTATTAACGGGTCTTCCCTTCGGTGACGAGCCGATTATAGGTGAGACCACTCACGGTATGCACCTTGTTCCCGCACACTTAGGTCGTGCTCCTCCAAAGCCACCTCGGGGGAAATACATGATCACAGTAGGATGGCTGAGAGAGTGGGACAAATTCTGGCCTAATCCCGAGCCTGACATCGAGGAGGCAGACTTTGTACTAAGGCATTTTCTGCTGGACCTTCTGGCCATGATGTTCTGCGATTCATCTACTTATTGCATTCATGCTTATTGGATAGCATATTTAACCAATCTAGAGCATCTGGATCATTATGACTGGGCCGACGCTAGTTATACTTGGCTGATCTGCGGGCTTGACAATGTGGTTAAGCTTGGGTGCCGCTCTTATGTGGGGCTATACCCTCTGCTGACTGTAAGTATTTGCTTTCATTACTTCTGCAAAATAAAATTTCTTTATGCTTAATATTTGATAAATTGACTTCTGCCTGCCATTTCCAGTATTGGATCATGGAGCATATCACTAGAGGGCATAGTTTTGGCCATCTTCGGGACGAGCATCTACCCCTTCCCCGCTAGTGGGTCGAGCCTGATCATCAGGCTACTGCTGGGGTCTATAGTTACGAGTCCTACCAGTATCTGCTGGACCTGGTAGAGCTCGAGGATGTAAGTTTCCCTTCTTTTTTATGCTGTATCCTCTTAATGCTTGCTTTAATTGCTTATATATTTCTCTTGCTTCATAATAGGTTCATCTGTGCCCGTTCTCCAGATACGATGGCTTTGACAAGGCTCCCCTGAACTCTGGCCGTGTTCTTAGGGACAAGCAGGTGAAGTTTTATTGCATGAAAAAGTCAGCCTATTTCCTTCCGAGGCGAGTGCGGCATCAATTTCTGAACAAGTTCTGCATTCCTGCCCCTCCTCCTTCTGATATGGATCGTCCGGCTACGACTCGCTCAGTTGCTAGAAGCCGGCATGCAGCAGCCATAGCTTCCCAGGACAGACACGTCCTTCGGGAAGTTAACTACACAGACTATCTGGCTTGGTACAGGCGTGTGGGGAAGCTATACCTGTTTGAGGCGGGGAATAGCCAGCGCGGGATGTGGTATGCCTCCGACTAGGCCAAGGTACATGATTACCATTTCTGTTCAATATTGCCGATATATGAATTATATAAGTCTAACATTTGTCAAAATCCACAGGGCTTTGAGGAACAATTTGGCACTTTTTACGCTGACATCCTTCGGAAGAGGGTAAGACTTCTACTTTGTAAATTATCACTTTCAGCTCAATGCACGCCTGACATATCTGTCATTTTGCAAGAATTGCGCTAGTGTAACATCATCCGAGTATGTTTCTATTTCTGTTTCTGTTACTGTTACTGTTACTTTCCTTTATAATTCTGACTGCTAACAGAAAACTTTGACATTGCAGCAAGATTTCCCAGCCTAGGAGGTGAATGTAGCCAATAGCGGGGATTTCACCATGGAGGCATCTGAGGAGGACCGCTCAGATACTGAAGTTACCCAGAGGGTCTGCGATTCTGCTCCCCGTTCCCAGGCTACTGCAACTGCTCAGTGGTTGCGCTGAATCACCCGTCGAGGCGCCTGTCTCTTGGCTGAATATTTCCAAAAGGCGGCATCTGATGAAGAAGATTCAGACGAGGAGTAGCTTTTTTTGTATTTGTAGTTCTTTCCAATTTTGAAAGAACAGTGGAAAATTGTAACCCTTAGAAAATTTATAAAAAATCCAGATTCCATGATGTGCGCCCCTTGGAGTTTTAAGTGTATGCTGTATGTAGGTTAAAATAAATGGCGCCGATTTGGCGAGGTCCCAAATTCAGGGGAGATGCTGTTGAAATTTGCAGCCATTCCAGGAACCATCGAGGTGCGCCACCTAGGTGCGCCTCCAAAAATGGCGAGTTTATTTTTACTTTTTTGTTGAAACACCTTTTGTTTTCCCTATATAAACTCTCATTCTGCGAGAGATGCTGCCGTCCTTTTTGGAAAAAAACGGCGCTAGGTCTCCGCTTTAGCTCTCATTTGGATTCTTTTTGAGCACCGGCTACACATCATATTCTGCATCACAATGGTATGTATGCTCTCTACTGTTCTTCTGTTGATTTGTGCTTTGCTGCAGATTTTGCATTTTGTGATATTATCCTGGCTTTATGGCAACATATTCTGAATATGTCTCTTGATTCTGCATATGCTTTTTTGCATTATATTCTGCTGGATTGTGATATTTGTCCCCACATTTATGTCAAGTTCTGCCTTTTTTACTGCCATATTTGGCCCAAATCTGTGTTTGCAGAGTTATCCTACCATGGTGACACCAAAATACTGCTCAGATGCTCTACGTGGCTGGATTGATGCCTTGACAGCTGCTGACCGTGAACAATTACAGATCTAGGGCATTTCTTCCTCCCTTCTAAGTATAGCCAAGGTGGAGGTTAACTAGCATCTGCTGTGCGCTGTGGCTCGGTTTTGGAAACCGGCCTTGCACGTTTTCCGCTTTGGGCAGGTAGAGATGACTTTGACTTTGGAGGAAGTCAGACGGATCTACGGCTTGTCACCATTCAAGCCCCCTCCAATCCTTACTTGTCATGACAGCTATGTTCATGTTGTGAGCCGACTCACGGGCATGGCCAAAGATGTCTGTGAGGAGAGACTTATCTGTAGAGACGGATCTACAACCATGGTGCGCCTGGACTATTTTGATGAGATCATCAATGCTCGTTCATCCTTAGGCATCCTGTGGCTTTACAGCTTCGTACTGTGCTTCCTCGGGGAGCTTATATTTAGCCATGGCTGTACGACTGTGGCAATCGAGGTGGCAGAGATAACCAGGGTGATAGTTGTTCGCCATATTGATTTGGCTCTTGTTCTCCTTGCTGAAACCTATATTGGTTTGGACCGGCATTGAAGCACTCCCGCCATTTCCATTGATGTGGTGCCCTGGTGCAGGTAAGTAAACCATTTTATACTTAAATATTCTGCTGTGCTTTTCTTAATCATGATTCCTTCTTTGCCAGGTTTGGTTTGCTGCCCATGTGGGGATGAAGATTCTTCGCCCTCGGCCGTTTGCTTTTGAAGCCCATAGCCGTACCCACCATTCTAGGACTCTCCCAAGGGTGCAAGAGCTGTGCAACAAACTACAGAATCTTGATGAGGATTCAATGACATGGTGCATTATATCCTCGGCGTCCAGGACCTTTACTGCCTTTTTTAATGCCAGGGATATGCGGCTCGTGGTCCTTCCAGGATTTTCAGGAGGTGTGGAGTATCATCCCGTCTGGGTCCTTTGCTAGTTCGGCTTCTGCCAGGATTCTATTGAGCAAAGCCCCTGCCCTGACTGGTACAAGAGGTATATAGTTGGCTCAAATGCAACAACTTCAGAACTGGCCCGCAAGACGCAGGCTGGCATCAAATCCTCTGATCTTGCCATCACTGAGAGTTACGGCTGTACGGTGGAATACGAAGCTGAGATACGGGAGACATGGCCTTTGAGCGAGATCCCACCTAGCGGCACTGGTTTCACAGGTGCTAACAGTTCAAAAAGGCCCAGAATTGATTGGCAATACATGTATCGATGATGGACCACAATAAGATTTATGTCAATTCTGCATTGCTTGCATTTGCTCATGTATTTCCAGAACTGCTTTCAAGATTAAATAACTGGCATGCCCCTGGTCTCAGATTCTTCCAATTAAAGAAGCGACTAGCATGCCCCTAGCCGAATGCCTATTTGCCCATACCACGACCAATAAGGCAGTTGACATGCCCCTGGTCAAAATACGGCCAAAACACCTTGCAAAGTAAATGCAAATATGCTTGACCAACAACTAAATGCTATGCAAAAAGTGCGAATGCAGAGTGAGGGTTAATTGATATATTGGTGCCCTCAGCGCCAAGGAAGCCTGTTTTGCCTGTTGTAGGAGGTAACACTGTCCTCGACTCATGTGGCACTAACCTAGGCACTTAAGTTTATTTGTGGCTCTCCTTCAGATTCATGGGCCTCATGCCAAATCCTTGGAGCCCTATACCTACTTTTTTAAGGATTCATTTTCTTTTCTCCCTCATAGGCATGCTAAACCTACCCTACTCCTGCTTGAAGGTAAAATACACTTAGGCTGAGGGGGTGGCTGTTATTTCCCTTGTGCTAAAGGGGTGGCTAGTCCCTTTTATCATGTGGGTAGGAGTAAGGTTGTTCACATGCTTCTCTCAGTGGAGCTTAGCTTCTATCTACTGCTTCTGTCTTCCTATTTTCTTTTATGGTCCAAGGTCAATGTATTTTCTCTTTAATGCTCACACTCTCTCTAGACCTAACATTTTTCCTCCCTCTGGAGATATAGGTCCCATGGGGATTTGTTCATTTAGCCCATTTCTCTGAAATCCCTCTCACACCCTAAGCTTCTAGGGTAGTAGCACATGAGGAGGACTGGACATGTCCTACGCAGGCAGGCTTCTAATTTTCCTCATCGAGCAATGATGATGTTATGCAAAAAGAAAAGGTGCAGGAGATTATTCATGTTGTGCTAGAATGCAATAAAAATATTAGTAGTTGAGAAAGAAGAAGGATGAAAATGCATGGCTCACGGTGTAAGGCATTAGGATTGACTAAGATTCACTGATAGTACTTCTTTAAATAGGAGGCATTGACAGGCTCTGACTGCTCTGTATGGTCCATACCTTCAAGAATGATTGCACCCCTTGACAGTGCCTCCTTAACCACAAAGGGTTCGCGCCAGTTGGGCCTAAATTTTCCCCGTGCATCGGGCAAATGAATAGCACGCAGAACCAACTCCCTTGGTTCAAAGCTTCTAGGATGAACTTTCTTTTGATAAGCTCGGGCCACTTTTTTGTGGTAGCATTGGGCATGATGCAAAGCTTGCAATCTGTGCTCATCAATTAGATCTAGCTGAACATTACGATCAAGTACCCACTCAGCCTCTTCTAATTCTGCCTCCTTCAAGATTCTTAATGATGGAATCTCGACTTCAAAGGGAAGGACCACCTCCATGCCATACACCAAAGAGTAAGGTGTTGCTCCTGTTGAGGTCTGGATAGAGGTCCTGTAGGCCCATAATGCATAAGACAGCTTCTCATGCCAATCTTTATGAGTTTTGGCCATCTTCTTTAAGATTTTTACTAGATTTTTATTAGCCGACTCTACTGCCCCATTCATCTGCGGTCGATAGGGGGAGGATCTGTGATGTCTGATCTTGCAACTCTGGAAGAAATCCTCAACTCTCTTTGCTATGAAATTAGTTCCGTTGTCGGAAATGATAGCAAATGGAACCCCATATCTGGCGACAAGATTATTCTTGATGAATTTTTCAATAATAGCTGTTGTGACTGTCTTGTATGATGCCGCCTCAACCCATTTTGTGAAATAATCAATGGCTACCAGGATATAACGGTGCCCATTGGATGCAGCAGGATAAATGGCCCCGATAACATCAATTCCGTAAGTAGAAAACGGCCAGGGTGATGATATGCTATGCAATTGTTGTGGGGGAGCATGTATAAAATTGCCGTGTATCTGGCAGTTATGGCATCTTCTGACAAACTGGCAACAGTCCATTTCCATGGTGGACCAGAAATACCCCTGTAGCATAATTTTCTTGGCTAGGAGAACCCCATTCATGTGTGGACCACAGGTGCCTGCGTAGACTTTCAACATTAGCATATCTGCCTCCTTTTTGTCTACGCACCTGAGAAGCATCTGACTATAAGACCTTTTGTATAGTTGCTCGGCCCCGAGCACATATTTGGATGCTAACCATGTCAGGGTCTTCTTATCTGATGCAGAAATGCCGAGAGGGAAAATGCCAGACTCCAGAAAAGCTTTAATATCATTATACCAAGGCAGTTTAGCTGATGATGGCACCTCTTAGATATGCATACAATGTGCTGGCTGTTCAATGTAGGTGACCGCAATGTCTATAGCCTGTGCCTCTGGGAGTAATAACCATGATGCCAGAGTTGCCAGAGCGTCTGCATATGCATTCTTAGCTCGTTTCATGAAGGAAAATTTGACATCTTCAAATTCTTCAGTCAATTTCAGCAAATGTTCATGATATAGTACGAGCTTCTGGTCTTTTGTCTTCCAGTCGCCATTGACTTGTGAAATGACCAGCATTGCGTCGCCAAATACATGGAGTTCTCGGGTGCCTTGGTCCCTCGCCACTTGTAAGCCTAAAATACAGGCCTCATACTCGTCTTCATTATTGGTGCATTCAAATGTCAACTTCCTCGCAAAGGGAATAAGCTATCCTTGTGGCGTGGACAGAACTGCACCGATGCCTCTCCCTCACTTATTGACTGTACCATCAAAGTACAGACACCATTGATGCTCATTCTGAGCCCCTTCCAGCTCCTCCTTGCCCATTGTAAACAATATATCTTCATCTGGGAACTAGGTCTACAAAGGCTGATACTCTGGCAAAGGTAAATCGGCCAAATGATCTGCCATGGCTTGTCCCTTCATGGATTTCTGTGTGACAAAGGTGATATCGTATTGGGATAACATCACCTGCCATTTAACACATCTGCCCACCAATGCTGGCTTCTGGAACAGATACTTGATAGGGTCATGCCGACACAACAACAAAACTGGATATGCCATCATATAATGCCGTAGGCGTTGCATGGCCCACAGCAGGGATAAGCAGACTTTCTCTATTGGGCTATATTTAACCTCACAATCATTGAACTTTTTTCTGAGGTAGTAGATAGCTTTCTCTTTACGCCCAGATTCATCATACTGCCCCAGAACTGCACCCATGGAATGCTGTGTTGTGGAGAGATATAGTAGCAATGGGCATCCTGGCGTAGGGGAAACTAAAACTGGAGGCTTCGTTAGGAGTTGCTTGATTTTATCAAAGGTTGCTTGATATTCATCATTCCAGTAGGTCTGAACGTTCTTCCTTAGCAGCTTGAATATGGGTTCACATATAGGTATAAGTTGTGCAATGAACCTGCTAATATATTGCAGCCGGTCTAACAAACCACGAATTCCTTTCTCAGTGGTTGGGGAAGGCATATCAATAATAGCCCTGGCTTTGAGAGGGTCCACTTCAATTCCCCTCTGACTGATGATGTAACCCAGTAATTTTCCAAAAGATACCCCAAATACACATTTGTTGGGGTTCAAACGGAGCTTATACTTTCGCAGGCACTCAAATAACCTTCTCAAACATATGAGATGGTCCTCGGGCTCTTTGGATTTGGCAATCATGTCATCCACATATACTTCGACCTCTTGATGCATAAGATCGTGGAATAAAGCTGTCATAGCCCTCTAGTATGTTGCACTTGCATTCTTCAATCCAAATGGCATCACTTTGTAACAGAAGACTCCCCATGGAGTGATGAAAGATGTCTTCTCCATATCTTCTTCAGCCATTCTGATCTGGTTGTATCCGGAAAACCCATCCATAAATGACAACATCTTATGCCCTGTAGTGTTGTCTATCAGAATATCGATGTGGGGGAGCGGGAAATCATCTTTGGGACTCACTTTGTTGAGATCTCGATAATCTATGCACATGCGAACCCGTCCATCCTTTTTCGGCACTGGGACCACGTTGGCGAGCCATTCAAGATACAGCACAACCTTGAGGAAGTTGACTTTATGTTGTTTCATAATCTCCTCTTTAAGCTTTAAAAGCCATTGGGGTCACCATCTACGGAGTTTCTGTTTGACTGGCTTTGAATTGGGTATTAGCGGTAATGTATGAACTACCACTTCAATGTCTAATCCCACCATGTCGTCATAACTCCATGCAAAGACATCGACATATTCGTTCAGAAAAGCCATAAACTCTGCCTTTGCTTGTGGTGATAGATTGGCACTGATGCATGTTTCTTTTATTTCTTCCGCCGTGCTGATGTTGATAAGCTCTGTTTCTTCCTCTACATGTAGATTAGGGCGTTCTGAATCATCATCATAGAATGGAATTTGTGACGGCTCATCCTCATTATCTGCTCCCTGAACCTCATCCTCTTCTTCATAGGCAATCTGCTTTGACAGGATTTCTTTTTCAAATGTCGGGTCTGTTATGTCAACTGAGAAGACTTCCTCTGATTCTGCGCCCTGATGGCGTTTAAGGACTGTCACAGTAACCTTTGTGTTTCTATGCCGACATTGTGCTACTTCTTTTACTTCCTTGTCTAGATGATCTGAGGAGCTAGGAGTCCCTGCCTCTGATGTGGATGCCTTTTTCTTTTTGGTTTTGGATTTTTTGATTTTTTTGGTATTTTCTTTTTTCTTGTTAGCTGTACAAAATTCTGCTTGCTGGCGGCTACTTTGCTGTAAACTGGTGAGGCCGTCACTGCCTGTCCTACTTGTGTTTGCTTCAAGATTTTGATCCTCACCCTCAAGGTGAGGCTTATATTGCCAATACCAACTAGACCCGCCTCCCGACTGACAGGAGATTAACTCCAATGGTCTAGTATCCCTTTCGTCTATTTCTCGCAGGACCATAATTGAAACCTGGTCCTGGGGTGGTATTGGTGCTTCTGCTGGTGGTGCTATAGCAACTACTTTGCCCTTTCTCCTGCGATCATGCTCTGCTATGTCTTCTGCAAGCACATCTAGCTGCTCCTAAAATAAGAGGTCCAGATCCCCAATGTCATCATCTTAGTTTGCTTCTTGGACCACAATCTGGGCTGCTGACTACTTTGTCTGTCTATTGTTCTGCATGATCACCTGCCGTATACCCTACTGCTCTAGCCTGCTACTGTCCTGATACGAATCCTCTAGGCAAATCCAAGCTGATGGTGCTGACACTACATATGAACTGTGGTTCGGATCCATAATGCCTGCGCTAATAAAGTTGGATAAATCTCGTGGAATAATCATCTTGGAAGACTTTCCATGGCGTTGTGAACTCTTCCTTTGGCAGCATCGTTCATAACCCAAACCGTCTCGCTCGACCCATTCTTCGGCCTCGATCGGCTCGGTGATTCCTTAGCCATAAAGCCCCAGAGGCGATCCTTTCTCGTATCCCCATTTGCGACACAGGTTGTCGACCATCAAACGGGGGTTGCCAGAAGTGGCCAAATGGCCGA
>JAMKQA010035089.1:0-10269 GCA_024699735.1 Posidonia australis | reverse complement strand
GGTCATTCGTGTAACCCTATTTTAGACTCCAATTGAATAGAGAGAACTCCTCCCTCTTCTCTCCAGATCTAGGGTTTCATGTGAGGTTCATCTGTGGAGGATTGGATGCTTGCTTTTGGGGATGGTATTTTGATTTCTCCTTCACCACTCGGCACAACAAAAGGCAACGGGTCGCACCAAGATTTGTCCGTACGAATAGAATCTAGGATGGGATAATCAAGTCTCCGTACGGTTGTCTAAGGGAAGATGGAAATGGGCCATGAATCCGCCGGTCAGGGTAGGAATTCGAAGGCAAAGAGTGGCACCGAGATTCGTCCATACATATAGAATCTAGGATGGTACAATCTAGACTACGTACGGTGGTCTTGAAAGAGAAGGAAATGGGGGGCCTTGAGTCCACCGGTCAGGGCCAGAATTCATAGGCAAAGGGTGGCACCGAGATTCATCCGAACAGATAGAATCTGGGATGGGACAATCTTGACTCCGTACGGTAGTCTAGAGGAAGGTGGAAATGGGCCTCGAATCCAGCAGTCATGGTCGGAACTCAAAGGCAAAGTGTGGCACCGAGATTCGTCCGTACGGATAGAATCTGGGATGGGACAATCTAGGCACGATACGGTAGTCTAGAGGAAGATGGAAATGGGCCTTGAATCCGCCGGTCAGGGTCAAAACTCAAATGCAAATGGGGGCACCGAGATTCATCCGTACAGGTAGAATCTGGGATTGCACGATCTAGACTCCATACGGTAGTCTAGAGGAAGAAGGTAATGGGCCTCGCATCCACCGGTCAGGGTCAGAATTTGTAGGCAACGGGTGGCACCGAGATTCGTCCATACATATAGAATCTTGGATAGTACAGTCTAGACTTCCTACAGCAGTCTAGAAGAAGATGGAAATGGGCCTTGAAACTGCCGATCAGGGTTGGAATTCAAAGGCAAATGGTGGCAACGAGATTCGTCCGTACGGATAGAATCTGGGATGGGACAATCTAGACTCCATATGGTAGTCTCGAGGAAGATGGAAATGGGCCTTGAATCAGCTGGTCAAGGTCAGAATTCAATGGCAAAGGGTGGCACCGATATTCGTCCCTTGGGATAGAATCTATGTTGGGACAATCTAGTCTCCATACGGTAGTCTAGAGGAAGATGGAAATGGGCATTGAATCCGCCGGTCAGGGTCGAAATTCATAGGCAAACGGTGGAACCGAGATTCGTCTGTACGGATATAATCTAGGATAGGACAATCAAAACTCCATTCGGTAGTCTAGAGGAAGATGGAAATGGGCCATGAATCTGCCGGTCAGCGTCGGAATTCAAAGGCAACGGGTGGCACCAAGATTCGTCCATACGAATAGAATCTAAGATGGGACAATCAAGTCTCCAAACGGTTGTCTAAGGGAAGATAGAAATGGGCCATGAATCTGCCGGTCAGGGTAGGAATTCAAAGGCAAAGAGTGGCACCGAGATTCGTCCATACATATAGAATCTAGGATGGTACAATCTAGACTAGGTACGGTGGTCTTGAAAGAGAAGGAAATGGGGGGCCTTGAGTTCAACGGTCAGGGCCGGAATTCATAGGCAAAGGGTGGCACCGAGATTCGTCCGAACGGATAGAATCTGGGATGGGACAATCTTGACTCCGTACGGTAGTCTAGAGGAAGGTGGAAATGGGCCTCGAATCCACCAGTCACGGTCGGAATTCAAAGGCAAAGGGTGGTACCGAGATTCGTCTGTACGGATAGAATCTCGGATGGGACAATCTAGACTCTGTACGGTGGTCTATAGTTAGATGGAAATGTGCCTCGAATCCGCCGATCAAGGTCGGAATTCAAAGGCAACGGGTGGCACCGAGAATCATCCGTACGGATTGAATTTGGGGTGGGACAATCTAGACTCTGTACGGTAATCTAGAGGATGATGGAAATTCGCCTTGAATCCGTCGGTCAAGGTCAGAAATCAAAGGCAAAGGGTGGCACCGAGATTCGTCCGTACGGCTAGAATCTTGGATGGGACAATCTAGACTCCGTACGGAAGTCTAGAGGAAGATGAAAAAAGGGAGGCCTTGAATCCACCGGTCAGGGCCGGAATTCAAAGGCAAAGGGTGGCAACGAGATTTGTTCGTATGGATAGAATCAGGGATGGGACAATCTAGACTCTGTACGGTAGTCTAGAGGAAGATGGAAATGGGCCACGAATCGCCGGTCAATGTCGGAAGTCAAAGGCAATGGGTGGCACCGAGAATCGTCCGTGCAGATAGAATCTTTGATGGGACAATCTAGACCCATACGGTAGTCTAGAGGAAAATGGAAATGGGCCTTGAATCTGCCAGTTAGCAACAGTATTCATAGGCAAAGTGTGGCACCGAGATTCGTCCGTACGGATAGAATCTGGGATGGGACAATCTAGGCACCGTACGGTAGTCTAGAGGAAGATGGAAATGGGCCTTGAATCCGCCGGTCAGGGTCAGAATTCAAATGCAAATGGGGGCACCGAGATTCGTCCGTACGGATAGAATCGGGGATTGGACGATCTAGACTCCATACGGTAGTCTAGAGGAAGAAGGAAATGGGCCTCGCATATGCCGGTCAGGGTCGGAATTCGTAGGCAAAGGGTGGCACCGAGATTCGTCCTTACATATAGAATCTGGGATAGTACAGTCTAGACTACCTAGGATAGTCTAGAAGAAGATGGAAATGGGCCTTGAAACCTCCGGTCAGGGTTGGAATTCAAAGGCAAATGGTGGCAACAAGATTCGTCCGTACGGATAGAATCTGGGATGGGACAATCTAGACTCCATACGGTAGTCTCGAGGAAGATGGAAATGGGCCTTGAATCAGCTGGTCAAGGTCAGAATTCAATGGCAATGGGTGGCACCGAGATTTGTCCCTTGGGATAGAATCTATGTTGGGACAATCTAGTCTTCGTACAGTAGTCTAGAGGAAGATGGAATTGGGCATTGAATTCGCCGGTCAGTGTCAGAATTCATAGGCAAACGGTGGAACCGAGATTCGTCTGTACGGATATAATCTAGGATAGGACAATCAAAACTCCATTCGGTAGTCTAGAGGAAGATGGAAGTGGGCAATGAATCTGCCGGTCAGGGTCGGAATTCAAAGGCAACGGGTGGCACCAAGATTCGTCCGTACGAATAGAATCTAGGATGGGACAATCAAGTCTCCGTACGGTTGTCTAAGGGAAGATGGAAATGGGCCATGAATCCGCCGGTCAGGGTAGGAATTCAAGGCAAAGAGTGGCACCGAGATTCGTCCATACATATAGAATCTAGGATGGTACAATCTAGACTACGTACAGTGGTCTTGAAAGAGAAGGAAATGGGGGGCCTTGAGTCCACCGGTCAGGGCCGGAATTCATAGGCAAAGGGTGGCACCGAGATTCGTCCGAACGGATAGAATCTGGGATGGGACAATCTTGACTCCGTACGGTAGTCTAGGGGAAGGTGGAAATGGGCCTCGAATCCACCAATCATGGTCGAAATTCAAAGGCAACGGGTGGCACCGAGAATCATCCGTACGGATTGAATTTGGGGTGGGACAATCTAGATTCTGTACGGTAGTCTAGAGGATGATGGAAATTCGCCTTGAATCCACCGGTCAAGGTCAGAAATCAAAGGCAAAGGGTGGCACCGAGATTCGTCCGTACGACTAGAATCTTGGATGGGACAACCTAGACTCCGTATGGATGTCTAGAGGAAGATGAAAAAAGGGGGGCCTTGAATCCACCGGTCAGGGCCGGAATTCAAAGGCAAAGGGTGGCAACGAGATTCTTCCGTATGGATAGAATCAGGGATGGGACAATCTAGACTCCGTACGGTAGTCTAGAGGAAGATGGAAATGGGCCACGAATCCGCCGGTCAATGTCGGAAGTCAAAGGCAATGGGTGGCACCGAGAATCGTCCGTGCAGTTAGAATCTTTGATGGGACAATCTAGACCCATACGGTAGTCTAGAGGAAAATGGAAATGGGCCTTGAATCTGCCAATCAGCAACAGTATTCATAGGCAAAGTGTGGCACCGAGATTCGTCCGTATGGATAGAATCTGGGATGGGACAATCTAGGCACCGTACGGTAGTCTAGAGGAAGCTAGAAATGGGCCTTGAATCCACCGGTTAGGGTCAGAATTCAAATGCAAATGGGGGCACCGAGATTCGTCCGTACGGATAGAATCGAGGATTGGACGATCTAGACTTCGTACGGAAGATGAATTCTGCCCTTAACTGCGGGGTGAGCTTTGCACTGATGCACAATTCTTTAACATGATCAACTATCCTGATGTTTACGAGCTTGGTCTCCTCCTCTACGTGGAGATTCGGGCCTTCTGGGTCATTATCATGGTGCTGGAATTCCGCTAACGCGTCTTCATCCCTAGGTGCACCATTGTCATCCTTTTCTTCATAGGCCACGAGTTCGGACATCTCCTTTTGGAAGGTAGGATCCACTGTATCGAAGGTGCAAATCTGCTCTGATGTTTGGCCCTCTTGACGCCGAAGGAGAGTTACATTGACTCTCGTATTCTTGTATTAGCGGCAAGCAATCTCTATGTCACCTTGTTCTGTATCCTCTCTCGTGTCAAATGTTTCTTGACTCTCTGATGCTACTTCTTCACTTATTGCTGATTTTTTTGGTTTTTCTAATCTTTTTTGGTTTTCTTGATTTTCTATTTTTTTTTGGATTTTCATTGCTATTTACAAGGGGTACTGCTAATTGGCGCCTGTCCTGATGTTGACTGATTAGAGTAACGCCGCCTATGTTCTTCCCTGAGCTCAGCTCAAGGTCTTTTTTTTTTGGCCCCCGCCTTGCGTAAGGTGGGGCTTGGATTGCTGGTACCATCTAGACCCGCCACCCGACTGCTGAGTGATTAACTCGTCTGGTCTAAAGTAAACTGTCTCTTCGCCTTCTTTTAGAACCATGATTGTAGAATGGTCCTGGGTTTGCTATGGCGAGGGGGTGCTGCTTCGACCATTACTACTTTGCCTTTCCAGTGCCTCACTTCCTCTAGGGTATCCTCTACCAAAACAGCGAGCTGCTCTTGAAATAAGACTTCCATGCTTTGGAGCACCTCGTCCATCTGTGCCTCCACAACTGCGCCCTCATCCTCGTCTGATGCGAGATCCACATAATATGCATCCTCTGGGCCATCACAATTGGATGTCGAGGTTACTGCGTAGGGATCGGCACTCCATGCCAACAATTGGATCTGGGCAGGCATTACTAGCGTTGGAGTGTGCTGGGAAAGAGGATCTGTTAGATGATGTCCAACAGAGGCTTCACGACTTGCCTATGGGATCATTATTGTCCAGAGGTCATGGTGGGAACCGATGCAGAAGCTGGAGCTACTGTTGATACAGTGATTGGAGCTATGGTTATAGTTGAAACTGGAACTGTCACATCTAGCATCATGACTGTGGCAGGAACTGAAACTACTATGGGAGCTGAAACTGTCATGGCTAGAACTTGTACTACAGTGTCTGGGTCTTCTTCGGAGAAGTAGTCCTTGATGCTTACGCATTCGACTGCGCTTGACGAGATTTCTCGCTTTAGTTACATCGAGTCTGAACTTTGCCCAAGACTAAGAATGCCTACACTAACAAAGTTAGTGCAAGCGAGAAAGTGGTTTGGCTTCGATTTTCGTAACTTTCGAGAGCTTTCTTCTTGACACAACTATTCATAACCGAGTCCTACTCGACCTCTTTGCTCCTCAGCGGCAACAGGCTCTGCGATCCCCTGATCGTACTTCCCGAGAGGTGTCCCCTTCTCATATCCCCAACGATGACATAAATTCTCGACCATCTTGGAGGGGCTGCTATGTACAGGTGGGTAGCTGCCACGTTCAAATTGCGAAATGAAATTAACCAGCTCAAACCGATTAACCCGGAATAGATGATCTGAGGGCTTGGAGTCAAAGGAGATAGTTTGATGGGACAAGGTTGACACTACATCAATCTTCTCCTTCTTAAAGTTTTCAGCCATGACGATAACGATATTATCACCCCAGTTGAACTTTATCATTCGATGGAAAGTCAACGGGATGTCCTGATGCTTGTGGAGCCAAGGGTGCCCAAGTAGAAGATTAAATGAAGGTTCAAGATCCACGACGTAGAATTCCACATCAAACTCAGCCGAACCGATGACAAGAGGGATTACCAACAGGCCTAACACATCGTGGTGCGTGTTGTCGAACGACGTCATCCCTTTTACCACTGGCACAATATCCTCGGCTTTTAAATCCGAGCTTACTTGTTGTATGCAAGGGGAAAACGTTTACACCTACGCCATTATCGACCATAGTAAGGGGAATGCGGAAGTTCTCAAACTGAACGGTTACGAACAATGGCTGGTTGTGATTAACCTCCACTGGCGGTAATTCTTGGGACATGAACGAGATAACCTGGGGTGTGGCAATCATACCTACCATTGTCTCGAGGGCTACAGGTTTTATAGTGGGAGCTACATGGGTGGCCTAGAAGACTCGAAGGAAAGCCTCTAGGTGCTCGGCCGAAGTGTGAATCAAGTCCCAAATGGAAATATCAACCTTTACTTTTTTAAGTTGAGCAATGATCTCGGCTACAAGCTTAGCTGTGGTAGAAGAGGACTTAGTCAAGGCTTCCTCAGTGGTAGGCTTCACTGGATGGCTTTCTAGCTATGGTGGATCTACAATAGGCCAGGTTTGCTTAGGCTCAAGAGGTGGGACCCTGTATACTCGCCCCAAATGCATGATCTCACCAGACATCTCCGTGGCATATTTATAGGGCATGCGATGGGTATTCTGAGTCAAATTAACGACCACAGGTGCCCTAGTGACCTCCTCTGGACGAATAAAGGGTAGGCTTGCATCCGGTAAAACTAGTAGGGATATAGGTTGGGGAGATTGTGTGGGGGAATGGACCAGCAGGGTGACTGGTGCCATAGATGGATGGGGTAGTGCTAGTAGGATCACTGATGTGGTTGGTAGGGATGAGCGTGCTAGTAGGATAGCTAGAGCACTAGGTGATGGTGGGTGTGCTAACGGGGTTGTTGGATATTCTGGTCTAGCAGTGAGTTGGATCATATTCACCACAGAGCTTGAACCTTCAAGAAAAGAGTGATACAAAGATTGTGGAAACGGGGTGGACAAATCATGAATCAAATCCAATGGGTCCAATGTGGGAACATTGGACAGGGTGAGAAAGAGAGCATGGATCCCAGAGGTCCCTAGAGCATTTGAACGGTCATGCTCGGGGAGAGGCTGTCTAACAATGCTAGGGGGATCAGGGACAGATGTAGATGCTTGTGTTCGTGCTGGTGTTGATTCCATCTGTTGAGTGTGAATGACAATGACATTATTGCTGATCAGGTCCTGAATAGCATGCTGAAGTGTGAAGCAACTATCCATCGCGTGCCCCGCGAAGCGATGGAAGTTGAAAATAAGTCTGCCTTGTACCACCCCGGCAGTGGATGTGGTGGTGGGCGGACTTCCGAGAACTTTAGGAGTGACTGTACCTTTGGGAGGACGACGCTCAAGGGTTCGACCAAAGGTGTGAAGTGGCTCTTTGTGTGGCGCAGTCGTGCCTGACCTTGGTATGGTCCTTGCCTTGCCAGTGCGACAGGATACACTAGCTCGGCGACCGTGGTAATGTGAGTGGTGCGTGGTGCTCTGTGCATGGGTGCATAAACATAGTGCCGCTGAGATGGGCGTCCCATGTCGACAGATGTCGCAGGAGGTCCAACGTATGCTACGGTGTTCTAGGGGGGATCCCTCCTCTTATTGGCGTTACCATTTGTGCCAAAGCCTATGTTGCTACCACTTGTCCCTGGGACAGAAGAAGGGGATGCGGTTTGTTTGGCAAATGTTGTGAGCGAGGGGAAGCTGCCACTATGTAGCAAAATTTCGACGTGAGCACCTGCACAGATTAGTGATATGAAAGTGGTGATGGGTTGTATGCTAAGCAGGGCCCTAGTTGCTGGCTGCGCTCCATGGATAACCATCTCAATTGATTCCTCATCAGAGAGTTTATCCTTAACTTGTGAAGCGAGAGCGCGTCAACACCCAACATACTCTCCAAATGATTCGTGGGGCTTCTGCTTGGTGGCGTCAAGGTCCTCATGCTTAGGGACCAAGTCGAAGTTAAAGGAGTACTATTCCAAGAACACCTGACTAAGGTCGTTCCAAGTCTTTATGCGGGCAATATCTAGAGAGGTAAACCATTTCAGTGTGGGACCAGTTAGACTTTTCTGGAAAAGACGGATCGATAACCTCTGGTCAGCTTGGAGTTGTGCAAGATCTCCGCAGTACGCCCATAAATGCGAGATAGGGCAGCCCTTACCATTGTACTTTTCGAAATCCAGAACTTGGAATTTTAGTGGGAGAGTAGCCTCTGGAAAACAGCAGAGGTCCCAGTTGGTATGTCTGGCAGTCTCCTCCTTGCACTTGTCGAAGTGCTTTCTCTAGATTGCCCACCCTGGCATGGAGGGCATCTGGAGCGATTGACGAGGGTGATGCAGCTGGGGTGGGTCCTGCGTACGCTACATGGGTCGCACCGAGGTGCGCCTCAAGATCCACCATCGTGCTCTGATGTCAGTGCACGATGGTTGGCGTACCCATGTGTTGTTGTAAAGTGCTGTGAGGGGTATGTAGAAACCTGGTTCTAATGCAGGAAGGAAGGGGGAGATGCATGATGTGCTACGTGAGGTGCAGAGTGAGTGGAGTACAACTGCTATCCCAATAAGGTTCCAGGGAATGAGACATGAGGGTGTTGTGCCCTTGTTGAACCCAAAGGTCGGCCACCAGGTGCATAGGAGAAATGTTGTGCGGTGACTTGTGAGGAAGCTACAGACGAAACCGGTCCCATCGCCACAGAAGTCATAAAAAGTTGGGGCGATGGCCGGAGAGATGGTGTAGTGGGTGTAGCATGAAATGCAGGCAACGACAACACAGGGACCTCTGGTACCACCAGAAAAGCAACAGAAGCTGGAAGGATGCAGAAACCGATGCCCTGTAGCTTTTGAACGAGTTCAAGAAGCTGCTTGTCAGGGAGGGCATGAGACCCGTCGGTAACAGTACTAGAAACTATAGCAAAAGGCGTAGAGTATCCAAGTGGAGGTGGGATTTTAGATTGTCTAGTAGAGAGAGATCCTAATAGAGACGTCGCCGTAAGAGGCTGGGTGCTAAAAGTAGCAGGTCCAACTAGAGGATAAGACAAGGGTTGGGTCTTCGGAATGTGTGTGGCCGTCACAGTGACGGCCTCGATGACCGGCTCTGTAGTGGATTGAGCCTGCCAGCATCTGACGCCCGAGGAATTCCCGACCATTAGGAAGCAACTGTTGGGAGGAGTGGCTGAAGAAATCAGTGTCAAAGAAGGGACCGCAGAGGCAGTCACCTCAAAGGCTCACCGGGGCGCTGGGCCATGGTGGAACAAGTGCGTGTGAGAATCAGACTGCGATGATAAGGCCAAGGATGGGTCCTAGGACGAGCTATCTTCAACGACGACAAATAACTCAGGAAATGATGGACGAGATCTGTCACCAAAGGGGAAATCAGAAAACAGGGACACTCGAGATCCGACAGAGGAACTAGCTTGCTATCCTGTAAGAAAAAAATAGACATCAGGAAAACCTGAAGTGAGTAAAACAAGACATAAATGCAATGTTATTATGGTGGCATGAATGCACATGCATATGGAGGCAACTACTATGCGCTCTCTTACCAACTAAGTGTTTCCTAGAAGGTCGTCTACTCCGAGATCACACATGGGTAATTAGGTCTCCGACTCAGGCTAGAAAGTAAAGGTCCTCGCTCTAAATCCTGGCCAAAGAGCAGGCATTGAACGGGTGGTGCATTGGTGGCCTCATCTTTTGCGGTAGCATGGAACTGTACCCTCTACTAGCACCGACACGACCCCAGACAGGGGGGACAAACTAGCAACACATCCCACGCCAAAGCCATAGAACAAGTTACCAAAATTGTCCTTCGCAAACTGTAGGTGGACTCAGGGGAGAAGAATGCATGCACCTATATGAATGAATCATGCATGGATGCTTTGTGTCTTTTACTTGCATTTTATTAGCCAGGGGGAGAGTTCAAATTGGTCTCTAGTTTTGCCTTATTAATTGTTCTCTAAGTTTGTGTGTTTTATTTTAACTAGAAGGGGGAAACAAATATGTCTCTACTCTCCTAGGCATGTCAAGTGCGAAAGGGGAAGAAAACACACAAGTAAGGCAAGCAAGCAAGCAAACAACAAACAAAAGGCATGATCATGGCATGTGCAAGTGTCGTG
>JAMKQA010035081.1:0-10879 GCA_024699735.1 Posidonia australis | reverse complement strand
TTGCAAGTAAAAAACTTAAAGCATACTTTGCATACATCATATAGGGCATGCATCCTCTCCTCTCTAGGCTTACCTATACAGTCTGCGAAGGACATGTTCTAGTGGTTCATCCTAATGGCTTTGGCGTAGGATGAATAATAGGGCTTGTTCCCCCTTAACTGGGGTCGTGTCGGTGTTAGTAAAGCGGCACAGCCTATTGCTTTGGCAGAGGTGAAGGCTCCGAAAGCACCACTTGTTCACTGCCTATGCTTTGGCTAGGATTTAGAATGAGGACCTTATTATTTCTAACCTCGAGTCAGAGACCTATTCACCCGAGTGTGTGAACCCGGAGTAGACAGCTTGATAGGACACCCCTAGTTGGTGAGAGAGTGCATACTAGAGGCATGCATTCGCATTGCATACCACCATAATCATTGCATCTTGCTAATTTGTTTGTTTTTGTGCAAAGGAGTTCTGATATGTGAGTTTCCTCAGCCTGAGCTCAAGATCTTTCCTTTCGCTGACTTTGTTTGTGACCTTACTGTCGATCGCATTTCCCGAGTTATTTGTCACTTCTGACGATAGCTCGTCCTAGGGTTCGTCCTGTTCTTCCAAGCTGCAGTCCAATCCTCACTCGCTCGCGATCCGCGATGGCCCAACATGCTGGCGAGTCTCTTTCCCCTGTTGTCCAGGAGGAGGTCCCTGTCTCGGGACACTCTTCCTATGTGTCTGTTCTTGTCATTTCTGCGGCCTCCACTTTTGCCTTAGCTTCTGGAGGACCTCCACCACCTCATTTCCGTGTTCCCGTGGCAACCCCGCCATCGAGATCACCTGCCTGGTCTTCTCCTACTGTCGGGGCCACAGCAGTCGAGCCTGTCTCTCCCCATGGCTATGTCTTTACTAGCCCTCCTCCTACTTGGGCTGTTTTAGTAGTAGCTACCCCCCAGTTTGGACAACTGGGATCTCAGCCTTTTGCTTCTTCCCCTGTCTTGCCTCCTTCTGTCGAAGCCACCGGCGATGATCCCGCGACCGCATAGCTGCAACAGATGTCGACCCTCGCCCAACAGCTGCAAGGATTAGCACTGGCGCTCCAGCCCTTCTCAGCTTTGTCTTTCCCTGCTCCCGAGTTGCCTGCGCAACCGGCCTTAGGACCACAGTTTGCACTTGCTGCACTCCAACCACAGCCGTCGCCATCCCTTGTCTCTCTGGCAATAGGGGTGTCGGCATTACCCTCTGTTACACCAGCATAGCACCCACCTCAGCATGCATCCCTCCTATCTGGTGGCATGCCCCCTAGGCCGGCGGGAGCATTACCATCCATGAGTGTTGATACCATCGTGGTCCAACAACTCTTGCTCGCACATTCTGCACCACTAGTTGCACCACCTCCTGTTTTTCCTTCCCCCTTTTATCACACACAGGCCTCATCCTTCATCCCACAGCACACTGCACCCATGCACGGGTACACTAGCCATCCTGCCGTAGTACCAAACGGCAGAATGGTGGATCCGGTGGAACCCTTAGGGGCGACCTATACAGTGTACGGGGTACCCGCCTCTACTGCACAGTCCACAGCTGTAGTAGCTCCAGATGCTCTCCTCGCGAGAGTAAACGATCTGGAACGCACTCTTCGACAAGTGCAAGGCAGGGACCGCCATTCCTACAAATTCGGGGACCTCTTTTATTTTCCAAAGGCGACTCTCCCCCCGAATTTTCATATTCCGGAATTCGAAAAATATAATGGTAGGGGCTGCCCAATTTTGCACCTTAAAGCCTATTGCGATGATCTCGCTCAACATCAGGCTGACAAAAGGTTGTTGATCCACCAGTTTCAGAAGAGTCTCACGGGGCCCGCATTGAAGTGGTTCACTTCCCTCAACATGGCCACCATCAGGACTTGGGATGACCTTACACAGGCATTCCTGGAGCAATACTCCTTTAACCATGACTTAGTCCCAAAGTGGGAGGACTTAGTCGCAACCAAGTAGAGGCCCCAAGAAACATTTAGGGAGTATGTCAGACGTTGGCGATCCTTGGCTTCGCAGGTCAACGATAGACCCTCCGACGAGGAGTCTATTGAGATCGTGAATAAAGGAGCACAACCAGCAGTTGGGGCTCTGCTCAGGATTCAGCCAGCCACCACCTTTTCTACACTGCTTCGGGCAGGTGCCCGTGTTGAGAGTTTACTGCGCGGCGACAGTTTTCCAGCACTCTCTGCATTTGCCAAGCAAGCCACTTCCTCACATAGTGGCCCTAGCAGTAGCAACAACCCCAACACCAATCCACCTCGGAGGCAGGATCCCTCCAAAGATACAGTTTCTTACATTAGATCCCCTACTGCACCGGTGAATGTTCATCCGCCCCCTCAGCATCAAGTAGTTTATGCACCCACACCTACACCTAGAGCACAACATGCATCACACATTACACCCACTGCCAGTCCAGTTTATCCTCCCCCTCAGGTGGAGATGCACCCGCCATTGGCACATCTGCACCAAGGCGGCAACGCCGTGACAGGCACCACTTTACCCCTTTAGTGGACCATTGAGCATGGTATTCCCCAAAGTCGCATCCCTCCTGAGGCCGCCTGAGGTGCGCCCACTGCCTAGTCTGCTTCCTGCCTGGTATAATGTGAATGCGTTCTGCAATTTCCATCAGGTCGTAGGTCACTCGACGAACAATTGTCTCACATTAAGGAACGCAATCCAGGACATGATTGACCAAAAGGTCATTGAGATTGACACACAGGCGGCAGGACCCGAGCCCGCACTAGTAGCTACACAAGCACCACCAGCACAACCCAATATAGTTAACCAGCCTCAACCCCAGCATTCAGACCCGGGAGCAGTGGGCCCCTCGGGAGTCAATTATGTCTAATCTTTATTTGTCTTGTCAATCTTATTCCTGGTGTATATTCCCCTTTTCCATGTCAGTTGTATTTATCCTTCCTCGGTAGTTCCAAGGAGTCATTAATTTGAGTCGTCCTCAGTCAAGGCAGTCTCTGCTCTAGCTTCAACATTTTTGGGTTTTCTATATCGTGTCAACAGATTTGAGCTAGTTAATCTCATTTCTTCTTTGAGTCTGTCAGCCACTTGGCCGTTCACAACAACCCTTGTCCCCTGCCTGGTGGTTGAAATTTGTGTTGCAACTAGGGTATGAGAAAGGAACCCCTTGGGCGATACGGCTAAGGAACCACCGAGCCAATCAAGGCGGAAGAACGAAGAGAGCATGAAGATTTGGGATACAAACGTTAGCACCAACGAAGGAGATCCCCATACTCAGGTAAGTCCCTAAAAACGATCATTTCTTGCGATTTAACTCACTTTACCAGTGTAAGCGTATTGAATCCAAGCAAAAGTTTGTTCCTAGCCTCAAGCAGTTTGGGTTTATTTAGATGAATGTTTCTTAGAGATTGTGTATTCAGAATCAGAGTAGACCCATGAGCAGTTACAAAGTTGTACAACGCGGTCGCTCAGAATCGTCAGCAGCACATCAAGCAACAATTGTACCAGATCTTGCACAGAAAGCAAACACAGAGAGTCTGAACAACTTGAAGATCTGGTCATTTTTATTCAAAGCCCAATCAGAGGTGCTCGCAGATGATTTTACAGAGCACGGCATCAAGGAGGGCAAAGCAGTTTGTCTCACCACTACAACCAGAATCATAAGGCTCGAGCTTCAATCATGGTCCTTTAGTCAAAAATAGAGTGTGCTAGACCAATGATCGGCACCCATCAGCAGCTCCTAACTGGAAGTACTACCAGCGATCGTCAGCCACTCCCAAGCCGTGCAAAGCGTCTCATTGCAGCTCATGCATCTCCATGCTTCATGCTTTAAATGACAGCATCCGAACATCACCTAAATCGCATCATATGCATTGTACTTTTCTTTTCATTGTAATCATTATAATATGAACATTGGCATTACTGTTGCCCGATGAGGAAAATCAGAAGCCTGCCTGCTTAGGAAGAGTTTGATCCTCCTCACGAGTTACTACATGTGTGACCTAGGGAGTGAGGGAGTGACTATCCACGGAAAAATGGGTAAAATGTACAAAATCCTAAGGGACCTACACCTCCAGAAGGAGTAAAAATGCTAGGGCATAACTGAGAGTGCGAGCTAATAAAAAACATAGACTTCGGAGCACAAAAGAAATACGAAGATAGAAGTCGCAGACAAAAGTAGGCTCCAATGAGATAGGCATGTAGGACGACTCTATCCCAACCGCATAACATGGAGAGGAGTTGAAGCATACACCTACCAAGTCCACATGTTCAAAGGGACTAGCCACCCCTTTTATATCAAACTAAAAGAGCAACCACCCCTCAGCCTAGGTGTTTATTACCTCCAAGTAGGGATAGGGTAAGTCAGCATGCCATTGAGGGAGAAAATAAACTTGAATTATTGAAAAAATTAGGTATAGGGCCCTAGGAATTTGGCATGGAGCCCATTTTACCCCGAAAATCCATTGGTTGAGTGAGAGCCACCATAAACCCAGGAATCCAGGTAGCAACAGGTGAGTCGAGGACACAATCTAATTCCTTGTAGCAGGCAATGAGGGCTTCCTCGGCGCTGAGGGCATATCTTTTATACACAATGCATAAATCTTGCTTCCATCTTTTAAATCTTGCATAAATTATTTGGCATTAAGCATTGGTGAGTTCACCACTTTTGCATTTTGCATCGCTTTGCAAGGCGTTTGTCCGCGTTTCGACTAGGGGCATGTCAGCTGCCTTTTGAGTTGGAATTTTGGCAAATAGAGGAGCTCAACCAGGGGCATGTTAATTGCTCTTTGGTTGGACGTAGGTCTTTGACTAGGGGCATGTCATTTGCCTTTCTAAGTCACGAAGATCAAGGGGATAGTACTATTTTTTTGGGAGCATGCAGATGAGACTCCTCACAAGCACTTCAGGATAGGCCTGTCAATTCACAGAAGCATGGCTGTCACGGCACATGAAACCGATAGCTAACATGAACGGCAATAGCCTGCAGACTCGTCAGACTTCTTCCAAGCAAGCTCTGTCTGCCTAGAGCAAAAGACATGGAAAATGGATTTCAGAATCCAGCCACAGCATATCACAAGTGCCATTTCACTTCAACCATGGCAATATTCAATAATGGAGAGGACATGCTCCAAGCACGCAATTGCTCGTGGTCCTCAGCAAACAGTGCACCGATCAATATTTGCAGAACATCAGAACAGCACTTTGGTGTCACCATGGCACAGAATGATTTAGCAATTATGACAAGTTATCAAATGGGCCCCATCACATACGAGCAGTACATATATCTTAATTTCCAAAGTCTAAAGCACTGAATGGCTGCTAGAACTGCACTGTTGTCCGCCGCACTCAGTGGTCAGCAAGAGGCGAAATGCCAAGAAAATGAATGCACAAGTCCTCAAGAATCCACTAGATGGGTAACTTGCAAAAAGCCCTTTCCACCGAGAATTGTGTAGAATAACCCACGAAAGGGGTGGGGAGTTATATTTGAGCAGCAAAGCACCTAACAGAATATCAATTATCACAGCAGCTATACAGCAACCAGATGTGCCTAGTTACGGATATGCCCCAACTTTTTGCCAAACGCACAGCAAAGCCAGCACTCCAGCAAGGAGGATATTGCACATGCATCTCAGCGAGAACACCAGTTTCCGTGCCACAGAGCAAGCAGCAAGCAGTTCTGCCCTCCGGATTTCATCTGAATCAATTTCCCACCTCAGGGACAATCCAGGGATTATCGATTTTGTTTTTTCGGGTTCTCGCTCTGGGCGGACGAGATCCTTTTATCCCTTTCTTTCCTTGGATTTTCGCGAGCGCGAAATCCTCTTGCTTGACCTTTGACCGGGCGGTCAAGGTCCTTTTCCTTTGCTTTCCTAGGATTTTCGCAAGCGCGAAATCATCTTTCTTGACCTTTCACTAGGCGGTCAAGGTCTTTTTCCTTTGCTTTCCTTGCATTTTCGCGAGTGTGAAATCCTCTTGTTTAACCATTAACCGGGCGGTCAAGGACCTTCTCCTTTCTTTCCTTGGATTCTCGCGAGCACGAAATCATTTTGTTTGACCTTTGACCGGGCGGTCAAGGTCCTTTTCCTTCGCTTTCATGAGGTTTTCGCTAGCACGAAATCCTCTTGGTTGACCTTTGACCAGGCGGTCAAGGTCCTTTTCTTCGCTCTCTTGGGGTTTTTCGCGAGCGCAAAATCCTCTTGCTTGACCTTTGACCGGGCAGTCAAGGTCCATTTTCCTTTGCTTTACTTGGATTTTTGCGAGTGCAAAATCCTCTTGTTTGACCTTTGACCAGGAGGTCAAGGTCCTTTCCCTTTCTTTCCTTTGATTTTCGCGAGTGCGAAATCCTCTTGTTTGACCTTTGACCAGGCAGTCAAGGCCTTTTTTCCATTACTTTCATTGGATTTTCGCGAGTGCGAAATCCTCCTGTTTGACCTTGGACCGGGCGGTCAAGGCCTTTTTTCCTTTGCTTTTCTTGGATTTTCGCGAGTGCGAAATCCTCTTGTTTGACCTTTGACCGGGCGGTCAAGGCCTTTTTTCCTTTGCTTTCCTTGGATTTTCGCGAGTGCGAAATCCTCTTGTTTGACCTTCGATCGGGCGGTCAAGGCCTTTTTTCCTTTGCTTTTCTTGGATTTTCGCAACTGCGAAATCCTCTTGTTTGAAATTTGATCGGGCAGTCAAGGTCTTTTTCCAATACTTTCCGGGGGTTTTTGCGAGTGCGAAATCCTCTTGTTTGACCTTTGACCAGGCAGTCAAGGTCTTTTTCCCTTGCTTTCCTGGTGTTTTCGCGAGTGCGTAATCCTCTTGTTTGACCTTTGACCGGGCGGCCAAGGTCTTTTTCCCTTGCTTTACTTAGATTTTCGCTAGTGCGAAATCCTCTGGTTTGACCTTTGACCAGGCGGTCAAGGTCCTTTTCCCTTGCTTTCCTGGGGTTTTCGCGAGTGCGAAATCCTTTTGTTTGACGTTTGATCGAGAGGTCAAGGTCCTTTTCCCTTTCTTTCCTAGGGTTTTCGCGAGTACGAAATCCTCTTCTTTGATCTTTGCCCGGGCGGTCAAGGTCCTTTTTCCTAGCTTTCTTGGGATTTTCGCTAGTGCGAAATCCTCTTGTTTGACCTTTGACCAGGCAGTCAAGGTCCTTTCCTTTGATTTTCGTGAGTGCGAAATCCTCTTGTTTGACCTTTGACCGAGCGGTGAAGGCCTTTTTCCCATTGCTTTCCTTGGATTTTCGCGACTACGAAAACCTCTTCTTTGACCTTTGACCGGGCGGTCAAGGCCTTTTTTCCTTTGCTTTTCTTGGATTTTCGCGAGTGCGAAATCCTCTTGTTTGACCTTTGACCGGGTGGTCAAGGCCTTTTCTCCTTTGCTTTCCTTGGATTTTCGCGAGTGCGAAATCCTCTTGTTTAACCTTTAACAGGGCGGTCAAGGCCTTTTTTCCTTTGCTTTTCTTGGATTTTCGCGAGTGCAAAATCCTTTTTTTTGAACTTTGATTGGGCAGTCAAGGTCTTTTTCCCTTGCTTTCTGGGGGTTTTCGCGAGTGCGAAATCCTCTTGTTTGACCTTTGACCGGGCGGTCATGGTCTTTTTCCCTTGCTTTCTTGGGGTTTTCGCGAGTGCAAAATCCTCTTGTTTGACCTTTGACCGGGCGGTCAAGGTCTTTTTCCCTTGCTTTACGTGGGTTTTCGCGAGTGCGAAATCCTCTTGTTTGACCTTTGACCAGACTATCAAGGTCCTTTTCCCTTACTTTCCTGGGGTTTTCGCGAATGCGAAATCCTTTTGTTTGACGTTTGATCGGGCGGTCAAGGTCCTTTTCCCTTGCTTTCCTAGGGTTTTCGCGAGTACGAAATCCTCTTGTTTAACCATTGCCCGGGCGGTCAAGGTCCTTTTTCATAGCTTTCTTGGGATTTTCGTTAGTGCAAAATCCTCTTGTTTGACATGTGACCGGGCGGACAATGTCCTTTATCCTTTGCTTTCCTTGGATTTTCGCAAGTGCGAAATCCTCTTGTTTGACCTTTGACCAGGCGGAAAGGTCCTTTCCCTTGCTTTCCTTTGATTTTCGCGACTGAGAAAACCTCTTGTTTGACCTTTGACTGGGCGGTCAAGGCCTTTTTTCCTTTGCTTTTCTTGGATTTTCACGAGTACGAAATCCTCTTGTTTGACCTTTGACCGGGTGGTCAAGGCCTTTTTTCCTTTACTTTCCTTGGATTTTCGCGAGTGCGAAATCCTCTTGTTTGACCTTTAACCGGCCGGTCAAGGCCTTTCTTCCTTTGCTATTCTTGGATTTTTGCAAGTGCGAAATCCTCTTGTTTGAACTTTGACCGGGCTGTCACGGTCTTTTACCCTTGCTTTCTGGGGGTTTCTGCGAGTGCGAAATCCTCTTGTTTGACCTTCGACCAGGTGGCCAAGGTCTTTTTCCCTTGCTTTCCTGGGGTTTTCGCGAGTGTGAAATCCTCTTGTTTGACCTTTGACCGGGCGGTCAAGGTCTTTTTCCCTTGCTTTCCTTAGGTTTTCGCGAGTGCGAAATCCTCTTGTTTGACCTTTGACCGGGCGATCAAGTTCCTTTTGCCTTGCTTTCCTGGGGTTTTCGCGAGTGCGAAATCCTTTTGTTTAACGTTTGATCGGGCGGTCAAGGTCCTTTTCCCTTGCTTTCCTAGGGTTTTCGTGAGTACGAAATCCTCTTGTTTGACCTTTGCCCGAGCGGTCAAGGTCCTTTTTCCTTGCTTTCTTGGGATTTTCGCTAGTGCGAAATCCTCTTGTTTGACCTTTGACCGGGTGGTCAAGGTCCTTTTCCTTCGTTTTCCTTGGGTTTTCGCGAGCGCGAAATCCTCTTGTTTGACCTTTGACCAGGCGGTCAAGGTCCTTTTCCTTTCTTTCCCTTTTTCCTCGCAGTAGCGAGACCCTCTTGTTTGACCTTTTACCGGGCGGTCAAGGTCTTTTCCTTTGCTTTGCTTGGATTCTCGCGAGTGCGAGATCCTTTCCTTGGCTTCTAACTGGACGGTCAGAGTTGACCTTCGACCAGGCGGTTGGGGTCAATACCATCTTTTTCTTTTTCTCGCGGGCGCAAGATCCTTTTCTTTTGGCTTCTGACCGGGCGGTCAAAGTCGACCTTCGACCTGGCAGTCGAGGTCATTTCCTTTTTTGTACCATGGGTTCTGACCGGGCGGTCAGAGTCGACCTTCGACCGAGCAGTCGAGGTCATTTCCTTTTCTTTTCCTTGGCTTCTGACCAGGCGGTCAGAGTCGACCTTCGACCGGGTGGTCGAGGTCATTTCCTCTCCAGTTTTGGATTTCTACAGGCACGGAATCCAGCCTGCTTGACTTTGACCGGGCAGTCAAGGTCCTTTGCCCCTTTGGATTTCCGCGGGCGCGGAATCCATCTTGCTTGACTTTGACCAGGCAGTCTATGTCATTTGCCCCTTTGGATTTCCGCGGGCGCGGAATCCAGCTTGCTTGACTTTGACCGGGTGGTCAATGTCGTTTGCCCCTTTGGATTTCCGCAGGCGCGGAATCCAACTTGCCTGACTTTGACCGGGCGGTCATTGTCATTTGCCCCTTTGGATTTCCGTGGGGGCGAAATCCAGCTTGCTTGACTTTGACCGGCGGTCATTGTCGTTTGCGCCTTTGGATTTCCGCAGGCACGGAATCCAGCTTGCTTGACTTTGGTCGAGTGGTCAATGTCGTTTGCCCCTTTGGATTTCCGCAGGCGCGGAATCCAGCTTGCTTGACTTTGACTAGGCGGTCAATGTCGTTTGCCCCTTTGGATTTCCGTAGTTGCAAAATCCAGCTTGCATGACTTTGACCGGGCAGACAAGGTCCTCTGCCCCTTTGGATTTCCGCGGGCGTGGAATCCAGCTTGCTGATCATGACCGGGCGGTCAAGGTCCTTTGCTCCTTTGGATTTTTGCAGGCGCGAAATCCAGCTCCTTGACTTTAACCAGGCGGTTAAAGTCCTTGGTTTCTCAGATTTCCTTGGGCCAGAAATCCCGTGGCTCGACCTTTTGACCAGATGGTCAAGGTCATAGCCCCTTTCTCAAATTTCCTGGGGTAGGAAGTCCCGTGGCTTGACCTTTTGACTGGATGGTCAATGTCCTAGCCCTTCTCTTGGTTTTCCTTGGGTAGGAAATCTCGTGGCTCGACCCTTTGACCTGATGGTCAGGGTCCCAGCCCCTTTCTCGGATTTCCTGGGGCAGGAAATCCCGTGGCACGACCTTTCCACCGGATGGTCAAGGTCCTAGCCCTTTTCTCGGATTTCCCCGGGCAGGAAATCCAGTTGTTTGACCATCTGACTGGGCAGTCAATGTCCTTTTTCGTTTCTCTTTTGGATTTTCGCGGGCACGGAATCTAGTTGTTGGACCCTTTAACCGGGCGGTCAGGGTCCTTTTGTTTTTCCCTTTTGAGTTTTCGCGGGCGCGAAATCTCTTTGTTCGCCTTTGGCCCGTGCGGACGGGCCCTGTTTTGCTTGGCAAATTTTCTATTTGTCACGCCCCCTTTTCTTGGACAGTATCCCCAACTACTCGGTTGACAACCGTCACACTGTCAGGCGGTCGGGGTGGAGAAGGCTTGGTTATCTTGTCATATCCCGTCTTTGTGTGATAACCTTATAATCTGGCTGATGAGTCTGACAACTTATCATTTTTCTTGCCAGTGTTTCCTTTTATTTGTGTTTTCAGCATTAGCATTAGTTTTGCATCGACTTTCAACATCGGCTCTTGCATTGGCATCTCGCATTAGCATCACATCCATAGCATTTAGATCAGTAGGTGCATGCATTTTGCATTTGCATTTGGCAACAAGTCGTGACTTTCGCATCCGCCGAATAAGTGACTTACTGCCTACAGCAAACATCATCCTTCTGTAACCTCAAAATGGGGGTATCTTGTCAACCCTGAGCATCGGTCTTGGTT
>JAMKQA010035070.1:0-10028 GCA_024699735.1 Posidonia australis | reverse complement strand
ATACTAACATGTTGAACAACATAAAGGAAGAACTTAGCAAAAGGTTTGAGATGAAAGATATGAGAAAAGCATCTTATGTTCTTGGAATACAGAGCCTTAGAGATCGGGGATCTGGATTACTGAGTATAAATCAGGAAAGATACCTACGTATAATGCTGAAAAGGTTTGGAATGGAGAATTACTCCTCAACCCTTACACCATATGTTTTTGGGAAAAGATTAAGTAAGGACCAATGTCCTAGAAAGGGGAAAGAACCTTTAAGAGCACCTTATGCCTAAGTGGTTGGAAGCCTAATGTACGCTATGCTGTGTACACGGCCTGACTTGGCATATGCTGTCAGTGTTGTCAGTAGGTATCAAAGTAATCCCAGAAAAAAATATTGGGAAGCTGTAAAAAGAATAATGAAAAATGTGAAAGGAACTTTGCATCATAAGTTGACTTATCAAGCCGATAAACTAGAATTACTTGGTTATACATATGTTGATCTAGATGGTGACAAAGATGATGGGAAGTTCACTTTGGGACATGTATTCATCTTTAGAGGTGCAACTGTATCTTGGGGAAGTAAAAAGTAAGGATGTGTAGCAAAATACACACAGGAAGCTGAATATGTTGCCTGTAGTGCAGCTGCATCACATGCTGTTTGGATTAAGATATTTATAAATGATTTAAATCTCAACTTTATAAATGGTTCAATAGAGATATATTGTGATAATCAAACGGCAATAAGTCTTGTACATAGTGGTGCAAATATAACATGAGGACAACACATTAATATACATTATCACTATATTCGTGATATTGTGAAAAGTAGGGAAATAAAACTGAGTTATATACCCACAACTGATATGATTGCTGATCCTCTGACAAAGGAAATTACAGCAGAAAAATTCATTAAGTTTGTGAACTTAATGGGATTAAGAAACATTTCCATAGATAATGGAAATGAAGAACATTTTCATGAATAGTGGGAGTGAAAAATTAAAATTATACACTTCACGAATAATGGAAGTGGAAAGTTAACATCACTCAGCATAGAGTTTGTGCGTGGTCTTCATCACCAAGTTGAAGATGTGAGCTGGTGGTCAATGAAGACCACCGTTACAGATCAGAGGAGGAAACGGTCGACCGTTTCCTCTCTGTTTTAATGATGATTATTGTCGACGTAAATGGCCGGTGTAAATGCGTACGGAGCCATTGTGAGGGCGGAGGGAGGTGGAGACATACAAGTTCCACTATAAATAGGATGAAAATCATAGGAAAATAATCGTCAACGACACATAGCTTGATTTTCCAACTACTCCACCTCACCAGAGCCCCCAATCGACGACCAACAGTGCTGCACTATTTTTTTAATGGAAACTATAAACTAGTTACATTCATGGCTTATGTTGAAAACCTCAACCAGTGAAATATGAATGAATGAGGTAGCAAACCTTGAGCACATTAGGAAGAATAGGATTCGGTGATAACACCTCACTCCCAACTACTGTGTTTTTTGGCTTTATCTTCACTACTGGAGAGCAGCTGTAACGGAAACGAAATGTAAATTATCCCCGAAACTTGAACGAAAAGATCGGACTTGCACCAGAAATTATTTAACCTTACAGTCTGGAGGTAATCCAAAATCTGGTAACCCGCTTCAAGATCAATTAGCACAGTTGGAAATTGTTCTATACCACATCAAAGTTTGTAGGTGGTGTAACTGCAATGGGGTTCAAAGTATACATTGCATTAATAACAAAAATATTGACGGATCTATGAAAGGAATGGGAATGAGATGATGGAATTGATTGATCTGTTACTTTCCACCAAAGACGATTGGTGTGAATCGCATTTGTTCCTTACCAGATCCATACTCCAGACCCTGACCCTAAACTTGGTAAAGATTGGTTAGTTAAGATGTCTTGATTTCTGCTCCTATTACCCAATACATGTGTACACATACATACCACGAGTGTCTGGTTGTTGCCCAACGTGATGGCTGTTGGAAAAGCCCGATCTACCGTGCTGGCCGCGACAGTCATGACTCACGGCGCCACATTGGTCACAGACTGTGGTGCGGGGCCTAAATTACCACCAGCATAGACCACAGTAATTCTTTGGCTACGGCATGCAGTGATCCGAATGACACTGTCTGCAATCTGAGTGACAAAGACAGCACGTCCACCCCGTCGTGTATGGCATCATCGATGGCTTGTATATTGCAAGAAGAGCACGTGGCGCTCCGCCTCTTGCCGTGCCGGCTGCAAGGCCGTGGAAGCTCGCACGCTTAACTAGGGAGCCCGCTGCCATAGAGGCTGTCCATGTGCCGTTGGCGTCACGAGCAGAGAAGTAGTCATCTTTGATGTAATTCTGGTCTATGCCGCCGGTGTACCACAGTGCTCCGATTATCTTTCTGCTGCAGTTGGAGTTGTCCAACGCCTCGCCGGTCTTGCATTCCCCCTTCCAACGTGACGGTATCGGACCGTAGCCTTTGTCACTGAAGCTATTGGACTCCGGCCATATTCCTGTGTATGGAGTTTTTTTTTTCTTTAATCTGAATTTACTCGACTAAAAAATGGTTCATAGATTTCATGGATGATACAAAATCGCAAACTTATGCCACGAGAATTGTAGAAAATGATATGACAATACATACTATTTTAATGCGAGTTTGGTATCATAACCATTCGATCATTATTCACGATATAAGAGATAATATACGGTAGTTGTCATGTCAATATGTGATGTGGAGTCCAAATCGATATCATGACATGTGAGGTTTAACGTGCAGGAAATAGATTTCTCTTTTAAAAGGAATTAAGTTTTCTTTTTTAAATGAAAAGAAAGGTTTAGTTTCATTTTTAAACTTTAGTCATGCCTGACCTAGCTCGCGGGAATCACATTATTTTTACATGTACTGAACTTGCCAAGGAAGTAAGGAGCTAGGGTCATAATTTCATTATTACTAATATTAATATTTACAGGTCAATGTCGGTATTAAATCATGATGATTTTGGGACAATGAATGTATATAAATGTAACGTCCCTACACTACACAACAGTACAGTAACTACCCAAATACAACTAATAGAGTCTAAATAGCAAAATTAAATAAATAAAACTAAATACCTAGACCTGTGTGTAGCGAAAGTGGCTCGAAAATGAAACATCAGACTAGACTACACCTACTCCTGAGCACATGAAACAAAGCAAAAAGGAAACCACGTGTGAATGACAGTAATGTCACCTAGTACGCGTCCCAAGAACAACAACAAAAATCGACAAAAGCATTGCATTCCTCGAGAAAAACACAACCGTCGAAAAGTCAACACACGTAGTTCGGTAAAATCAATGGAAGATGTTGTTTCAAAACTTTCTTTTCTTTTCCTTTCAATATCTCATGCTCATTAACAAATCTTTATGCACAACTCAGGAAAAGAAAACCATTTACATCTAGTTTCCCAGCCTAAAGCACCATTTTATCTATTAACACAATTCACAACAAATCAGGGCTGGGAACTAGTTCAACACAAATCTCAATCCATGTCTCAAAAACTGATCGCATCACCCTGGCCACAAGCAGTTGTCGAGGCTCCACCCCGACCACACTGTAGTGCCACGGTGAACCACCCCGTACAGGAGTTCAACCGCCTCGACTGTAGTCTCAAAATGCACTCTCACTGGTACAAGCACGGAGTGCATCCTCACGACATCCTAGTGCTCGAGCACCTAGGGACTCTAACCCCAGACCCGATCAGCACCAACATTGAGGGTAATCGGGGTCTACCGTACCCCGAGCCCTACAGTACAACCACAGTCTTGAGGCTCCTACCCCGGACCAAGACTCGGCAACCACAACCAAGGACAAGTCCCTGACATCTTTAGAGGTCTCACTACCCATGTCGGCAAGCCCCAGTCTAAATGTAGTTCCTACAATTCTCGGAAATCTCTTTTAAACCATATGTAGTTCTCATTTCAAATCATTTGGCAAAATCAGTTTTCATTTATAAAATTCTTTGTAAATCTCACACATTATGTGTTACATTTCTCATCTATGGATCTTAAACCAATCATTTACATTGGCATTCACTCATGGTCATTGTATCATGCATTCACCCCTCACATGGGTCTACATGCATCCCACATATTTCATGTTTCACAATTTATGGAAAGCATAATTAAAACATGTTTACATGCAACATCTCATGAATCATTTCCATGCATCTCATACATTTATCATGCAATTATCTAAATTTATTAACATTTTCACGGTATTTCTCAATATAGTTCTGGGTCCTAATTCGACATACCAAATAGGGTCCCGGTCGACCGAAAATTCTTGATTCGATCGACCAAAATATTTCGGTACTCAGAATCTCTGTCAGTTTATTAGTTCCCAGTCAGAACGGTCGACCGAAATCATCCGGTCGTCCAAAAACCCCTGATTCGATCGACCGAATTACCCCCAGTCGTCCGAATCACCGGTTCAGGGAACCCACCTAGGAGTATTTCGGCATACCAAACTTAATTTGGCATACCGTTTTCAGTGATTGCAGAAAACCTCCCCGGCCACCATCGTCTCTTCTCTCCAAAGTGAGAGTAAGAAGCGGACCCATCAAATCCACCTCAAAAATTACAAGTAAAACATGGGGTGTAGACCTCCAAGTCTACTTCAAAAACCCTCAATCCAAACATAAAACCATTAAGTATGCTGTTCTATAGAAATTCATAAAGATATCAAGCTCGTATGAGATCACTGTAGCATGCATCAAAATCACTAACAAAAATCCCACGAAACAACCATGAATCAGCATGATATCTTCACAAACACATTATTCATCTCATTTCTAACATTTTCCATATTTTTTCATGATTTCTACCTCATTATTCATGATTTATCCCTTAATCTCAACATGCCTTAACCGAGGAAAGGGAGAAGAAGGGAAACACGTACCTGGCATTGACAAGCCCTGCGTGCCCTCGAGCTCCAACGATGCACGACGTCGGCCTCCCCCGCCCGCATGATCTCCTATGGCTCACGGCTCACCTCCAGCCTCCGCACTCGCTCTCTCTAGTTCCTCCTCTTCTCCCTCGTGCTCAACGCCTCCCTTTATCGCCACCTCCTCGCCTGCCATCCCTTGGAATCCCCCTAGCCCCTCTGCCAGCCTTCCTATTGAGGAAGAGACAGAACGAGCAGCCCTCCCACTAGGGCTCACGAGCAGGGAAAATGGGGTCACAGGCATGGAGAAGAAAGGAGGGGTCACGGGCATGTGGTTGGGCTCCTTTGACCGAGTCCAAGTCCAAGTGAGTCTCACCCCCAAACATGGGTTACAAAATGCACATACTGACCCACAAAGCCAAAAAAGTCATACCACAAGGGAAAAACCAAGAACACGATTGCACTAGGAGAGACCACAACCAACAAACACAACCTTAATTAACCATTAACAAACCATATTCAAATAATACAGAAAATTTCATGGTTTTACATTAAACGGAAAATCAGGCATAGATGTTACATCATAACCCCCTCAAAAGAATTTTGTCCACAAAATTCACTGATCAAACAAGTGAGGGTACTGGAACTGCATGTCCGCCTCTCGCTCCTTAGTTGCTTCCTCAACGCCATGGTGCTGTCATTGAACTAGCACAAGAGGTATCACCTTGCTCTTGAAAACCTACTCATTCCTATCAAGGATCTGTACAGCGTCCTCCACCATGGACAGATCTTCCTACAGCTCACTAGGCTGGACTGGAATCACTTGGGACGTGGCAGCCAAACACTTCCTCAACATCAAGACGTGAAACACACTGTGCATGTCTGAGAACTCTGAAGGCAAGTCCAACTGATAGGCAACTTCCCCGACCCTCTTGATTATCCTGTAGGGTCCAATGTAGCGAGGACTCAGCTTTCCCCGCTTCCTGAACCTGAATATGACTTTCGTTGGTGACAACTTTAGGAAGACGAAGTCTCCAATCTCGAACTCCAAAGGTCTGCGCTTCTGATCAACATAACTCTTCTGCCTACTCTGTGTAGCCGCCAGTCTCTTCCTGATTAGGTTCACTTTCTTTTGCAAACTATTGCACGATCTCTGGGCCCACGAGCTGCCTCTCGCTTACTTCATCCCAACAGGTAGGTGTTCTACATGGTCTGCCATACAAATGCCTCATACGGCGCCATACCTATGCTGGAGTGATAGCTGTTGTTGTAGGCGAATTCGATCAATGGAAGATGATCTTCCCAACTCCCTCTACAATCCAAGGTGCAGGCCCTCAACATATCTTCTAAGGTCAGGTAGTCCTCTCAGTCTGCCTGTCTGTCTGGGGATGGAAGCTTGTACTAAAGTGTAGAATGGTATCGAGAGCCTCATGCAATGCTCCCCAGAATCTAAATGTGAACCTAGTGTCCCAATCAGACACAATGGACATTGGCACCCCATGTGGTCGAACTATCTCAGCCACATACAACTCTGTCAACTGAGCTAATGGGAGATTCATTCTCATAGGTAAGAAATGTGTTAACTTTGTGAGACAATCCACGATCACCCAGATGGTGTCATTCTTTCTCCTGGTCTTAGGCAGTCCTGTCACAAAATCCATTGATACATGCTCCCATTTCCAAACTGGAATATCTAGAGGTTGCAACATTCCCCCAGGCTTCTAGTGCTCGATCTTGACCAATTGGCAGGTTGCACACTTCATCACATGCTCAGCTGTCTCTCTCTTCATTCCAGGCCATCAAAAATTTCTTTTCAAATCCTTGTACATCTTGGTGCTCCTGGGATGAATTGAATACTTAGACCAATGGGCTTCATCAAGTAGTCTCTATTTCACATCCTCCACTTGAAGCACAAACAGGCGTAGATCATACCTGAGTCTTTCATCTGCACCAATAGAGAAACGAGGCGCCTCTCCCGCCTCCCGTTTAGCCCAAATCTCTTGCACAAAGGGGTCTAGTTGCTGAGCAGCTACAATAGTCTCCAGTAACCTTGGGCGAACAGACATGTTTGCTACCTAAGCTCTAGCAGGTCCCTGAGACTGCCTCAACGGTCTACATCCAACCAAATCCTCTAGCATAAGCCACTCCTTGATCATCAAACTGGCCGTCAAGTGAGTGCGTCTACTCAAGGCATCAACGACCACATTAGCCTTCCCAGGGTGGTAGGATAGGCTAAAGTCATAGTCCTTAAGGTATTCTACCCATCTCCTCTGCCTCATATTCAAATCCTTCTGAGTGAAGATATACCTTAAGCTTTGATGGTCTGTGAATACATCAAACTGCTCGTCATATAGGTAATGCCTCCAAATCTTCAGTGCAAACACTACTACAGTCATCTCCAAATCATGAGTGGGATAATTCCTTTCATGGTTCTTCAACTGACGTGAGGCATAGGCCACAACCCTCCCATGCTGAATCAGTATACTGCATAGGTCACATCCTAATCCTGTCCCACAAGCATCACAATATACTGCAAAGCCTCCACTCCTCGAGGGTAGAGTCCAAACTTGAGATGTGACCAGTCGAGTCTTCAATTCATTTAAACCCTCTTCGCATTGCCAGTTCCAAATGAAAGGGACCTCCTTTTGTGTCAATCTGGTCAAAGGTGCTGCAATCTTGGAGAAATCATGTATGAACCTCCTATAATAACCAGCCAAGCCAAAAAAGCTTCTGATCTCTGTCACGGTCTTGGGTCTGACCCAACTACTGACTGCCTCAACCATGGTTGGGTCCACTTTAATTCCCTTGCCTGAAATGATGTGGCCAAGGAATGTGACATCCTCCAGCTAAAACTCACACTTAGAGAACTTCGCATATAGTTGATGTTGCCTCAAAGTTTCTAACACCATTCTCAAATGTGCCTGGTGAGTCTGTACATCAAGGGAGTATACCAGCATGTCATCAACAAATACCACAACATGTTGGTCCAAGTAGGGTCTGAACACCCTATTCATCAAATCCATGAAAGCGACTGGTGCATTCGTCAACTCAAATGGTATAACCAAAAACTCTTAATGGCCATATACAATACGAAAAGCTGTCTTATGCATGTCAGTTTCCCAAATCCGTAGCTAGTGATATCCTGATCTCAAGTCAATCTTCGAGAAGACTGAAGCCCCCTGAAGCTGATCAAACAAATCATCAATCCTAAGTAGAGGATATTTATTCTTGACTGTGATCTGGTTCAACATCTGATAATCAATACAGAGGCAAAGCGAACCATCCTTCTTCTTCACAAACAGTACCGGTGCACCCTATGGTGACACACTCGGCCTAATAAATCCTCTGTCCAGCAACTCCTGAAGCTGATTCCTAAGCTCCTTCAACTCTACTGGTGCCATCCAGTAAGGGGCCTTAGAAATGGAGCTAGATTTTGGCATCAAGTCGATCTGGAATTCAACTTCCCGATGCAGCAGCATCCCAAGCAAGTCCTCTGGAAAAACATCAAGATACTCTTGAACCACAGCTATATCCTACACCCTCAGAATTGAAGAAGAAGACACTATCACGCTTGCCAAGTATCCCATACATTCCCTAGATAAGTGGCAGTAGGCTTTCATTGTAGAAATTATCTTCTTCAGTTCTCCTGGCCAGGTTCTTTGCACCACACACCACCCCTAGCCTAGGCACTCGACCAGGACTCTCCTCTTGGCACAATAAATGATGGCTGAATGCCTCACCAACCAGTCCATCCCCAAGATGATGTCATATTCCTGCATATCCATCACAATCAGATTGGCTCTGAAATCTTGGTCCCCCAACTTCATAATGACTGACCGCAGATATTTCCATGCCAAGCTGTGCTCTCTTGTGGGAACACTTCATCAAGATGGAAGGCCAATCTAGTTGGTCGATCCCCAACCTCCGTAGCAAAGGACTCAGAGATAAAAGAAAAAGAACTCCCCGAGTCAAATAGGACTCTAGCCATACGATCAACCACAAGAACGGAACGTAGATATCACATATAATATCCATCAACAATAGTACAATACAACAACAGAAACAACAACAACCACTACATAGGGAGAGTACCAGATACAGTAGTGCATTAAAGGGAAAGGTTACAATTAATAACATGTCTCTATTCCTTACCCTCTACCACATCCCCTGATAGACCCGCTGTAACCATGCCGTCGGGGGTGGCCACAAATAGATGTATATTATGTGTGCCAAAAGCGGCAAAGCCACGGCAAAAAGATAAGAAGAAAAAATGCAAAAAATGCAGGAGTCGCCACCTAGTCTATTAAAAATGGAAGACAAGGAAAACCATAAAACACATGAAAAATCATGCAAAACAAGTAAAAAAGGGGGTGCGTAAACCAGAAATGAGGGTAAGGATCCCTGTTACGTACGAGGAAGGTGTTAGGCACCCTCGTACGCTCGATAAATCGGTCATTTATTGATTTCTCTTTTGCTTATGGAATGTCGACTTTCCAGCCTTTACTGTACGCCCGAGGGCGATATGCCATGCCATGCTTATGAGTGTGGTGTCTAAAATATGAGTGCATGATGTGTAGGGGTATGTCCTAATGCTCAGAAATATCGCTCGTGTGCTGGGCCAAGAGTTGATGCAATAATATTGCATATAAGATCAAAGATCTAATATCTGGTGCGATTTATCATCCTTGCTTTCTACATGCCTAAATGCAATCTAAAATGCAAGAAAACTGCTGAAAACAAATCTGTGCCTTCCTAATGCATCAAGGAAGAAAACCAAAGGAAAACCCAAAAGCAAATCGGGTCGAGAAAGCAAGCAAAACATATGAAAAACTTGCTGTGTGCTAGTGAAAAACAGGCCATTACGCCTGTTAGGTGCGCCAGACTGGTGCATCAGTCTGGTGCGCCACCTATGTGCGTCTAGGTGGGCCAATAAAATATGCTGAGGGAAAGAACAGAAGGTCGCGCAAAACCAAAACTTCAGAGGATGCACTCTGGAAAAATATGCGGTGGAAATCATTCTGTAAAACTCAGAAAACATGTCTTGAAAATGCTAGGAATGCAAATGCAATGCAATGACCTTGAGCTCAAGGGCTAGAAGCCTCAC
>JAMKQA010035066.1:0-10219 GCA_024699735.1 Posidonia australis | reverse complement strand
AGGAGAAACTCGTGCAAAACAGTGGCTCAATGCAGAATTCTGTGCTTCAGAACAGAATTTCTCAGCAAAAGGGGTCTTTTGATCTCAAAAAAGGTACCTCTCATGGTTGCAATGGGTCTCTATTTATAGGGATATATGAGAGGGGTAACTCATGGAAACTGGAGGGCCTCGTAGACGAAAAGGCTCAATTATTCTCGAGCACATTCGTTTGCAAAGCTAACAGCCGGAAGATGGAAGGTCAACAGTCGCGGTCTGGAAACGGCTGGGCGCCTGCTTGGTGCGCCTATTATGTGCGCCTGGTTGGTGCGCCTAGTTGGTGCCCCTGCTTGGTGCGCCAACCTGACTCAGAAATTTTGTTTGGGTTCTGGCTAATGGGTTCGGGGCTCGGTTCTGGGGCTGATCACATCCAAAGCAACATACTGATACTCATTTCTGGGTTACCTCAAAATCAGGGTGTCTACACATAGGGTCATGCCGACGCAGGAGTAGGACCGAGTATGCCATCATATAGTGCCTGAGGCGTTGGGTGGCTCAGACAAGGGATAAACAGATCTTCTCGATGGGACTGTACTTGGCTTCACAATCGTTGAACTTCTTGCTCAGGTAGTAGATGGCCCTCTCCCTACGTCTTGTTTCATCGTGCTGCCCAAGGACTACGCCCATGGAGTGTTTGGTGGTGGAGAGATATAGCAAGAGAGGTCGTCTTGGTGTGGGTGGAACCAGGACAGGAGGTTTTGTAAGAAGGTGCTTGATTTTGTCGAATGCAGCTTGACATTCCTCATTCCAATGGATCTATGCATTATTTCTTAATAGTTTGAAGATAGGCTCACAGATGGGAGTAGGCTATGCGATGAATTGACTGATATACTGTAATTGGCCCATTAGGCTCCGAACTTCCATCTCAGATGCAGGGGGAGGCATATCGATGATAGCTCTTACTTTACTAAGGTCGACCTCGATTCCCCTTTGACTGACAATGTATCCCAGGAGGTTGCCAGAAGACACCCCGAATATGCATTTGTTGGGGTTAAGACGAAGCTTGTACTTTCTGAGACGATCAAACAACTTTCTCAAACAGACCAGGTGCTCCTTAGGCTCTTTGGACTTGAAAATCATATCATCTACATAGACCTCTAATTCCTGATGCATGAGGTCATGGAAAAGTGTAGTCATTGCCCTTTGATAAGTTGTGCCTGCATTCTTTAGCTCAAAAGGCATCACATGATAGTAGAAAACTCCCCAGGGAGTGATGAAGGAAGTCTTCTCCATATCTTCCTCGGCCATTTTGATCGGGTTGTACCCTGAGAAACCATCCATGAATGATAGCATTTTGTGTCCAACTGTGTTGTCCACTAAGATATCTATGTGAGGAAGTGGGAAATCGTCTTTGGAGCTCGCCTCGTTGAGGTCTCTGTAATCAATGCACATGCGGACCTTCCTATCTTTCTTTGGCACTGGGACAACATTTGCGAACCACTTTGGGTATAACACCACCTTGAGGAAGTTCACTTTGTGCTGCTTCATGATTTCCTCCTTGAGCTTCAGGATCCACTGAGGTTGCCATCTCCTAAGTTTTTGCTTGACGGGCCTCTTGTTAGGTTTCAGGGGTAACTTGTGTACCACCACTTCGATATCGAGGCCGACCATGTCGTCATAACTCCAGGAAAAGACATCTGTGTATTCTTTCAGAAATGCTATGAAATCTACCTTGGCCTGTGGTGATAGCTTAGCACTGATGAGTACCTCCTTGACATCCTCTATTGTGTCGATGTTCACCCGTTCAGTTTCTTCCTCGACATGCATATTTGGACCCTCTGGATCGTTGTCGTAGGGTTGGAACTCGGGTGTCTCACTGTTTTCATTCATGTCATCATTTTCCTCCTCATAAGCGATGAGCTCTGATATGATTTCCTCTCTGAAGGTCGGGTCGATGACATCAAAGGAGAGGATATGCTCTGATTTCTGCCCCTGGTGATTCTTCAGGATGGTCACACTGACTTTGGTGTTCTGTATTTGCACTGTGTGACTTTTGGATCTTTAATAGTGGACTCTAGTGATTGGCCGGGTTGCTCTGTTTCCTCGGCCCCTGATACTATTTTTTGATCTTTTTGGTTTTCTGATTTTTTTGGGTTTTTTGGAATTTTTGATTTTCTATAGTATGTACAAGTGGTGCAATTGACTGACGACTGTCCTGCTGCTGACTGATAGGAGCGATGCCGCCTGGCTTTCCCCCTGAGCTTAACTTAGGGTCTTTTTTTTGTGACCTTCACCTTACTTAAGGTGAGGCTTCAACTGCATATATTATCTAGACTTGCCTCCCGGCTCCAAAGAGATTAACTCTAATACTCTAGTGGGTTCTGGTTGTGAATCGGCCAAGACCATGATGGATGAGTGATCCGGCTGCTGGTGAGGAGTTATTGGCTCTGATTTTGAGGCCCTAGACTTTCCTTCTCTCAGCCCTTGATGCTCTGCCGTGTCTTCAGCCAACAATTACAATTGCTCTTGGAACAGAAGCTCTAAGTCACTGACTTGTTCACTCGACTGATCTGCCCTGCCAACTGTCTCATCCTCTGCCGTGATACAATCAGAACATTGGACAACACTTTGTTCTGCCACTGCCTTATCTGGAATGTGGACCTCTCCTGATTAGATCTGAGACCGCTGTAAACAATGTCCAAAACTGATTGATTGCACTGATGGATCTGCTGGTGCCACTGCTTGCAGGATTGCCGCTGTGGGGCTTGCTACTGGGGCGGTGGCAGATGTCGTCAAAGTAGCTACCATCGGTTAAGACTGTGGCTGCACCATCTGGAGTCGGCTCTTCTCTGCGGTGGCCTGGCTTTGATAGGGATCAAGTATTCCTACATTGACAAAGTTGGTGAGGTTTGACAGAATATAAATCTTCTTGTACCTCTTGGTACGCGAATATCCATCTTTGTGCGGCTGCCATTCGTATCCCAGACCATCAAACTCTTGCCTCTCCTTCGCTTGGATGGACTCGAAGATTCCTTGGCCATGTCGCTCGAGTGGCGTTCCTTTCTTTTATCCCCACTTGCGACATACGTTTTCGATCATTCGAAGGGGATTGCCGCGAACGGTCAGGTAACTGACACGCTTGAGAGCCAGAATGTAATTGACAGGCTCGAAGCAATTGACTCGGAAGATGACCTCGGACGGTTTAGGATCGATGTGGACGGTTTGGAGGGAGACAGTGGAGACCAACTCAACCTTTTATTTGTCAAGATCCTTCGCCATGACAACAATTATGTCATTGCCCCAGTGGAACTTAACCATGCAGTGGAGGGTCGAGGGGATCACCTGATGCTTGTGTAGCCAAGGGCGCCCAAGCAGAAGATTGAAAGAGGGCTCCAGATCTGCAATGTAAAATTCGACGTCGAATACTACGGACCCTATGCTGAGAGGAATAACCAGCATCCCTGGTGCGTCGTGATGCGTGTTATCAAAAGCTGTCATTCCCTTTGTAGTTGGTATGATATCCTCGACTTTGAATCCAATTTTATTTGCTGTGCGCAAAGGGCAAACGTTAAGGCCTGCGCCATTATCAACCAAGGTGAGGGGAATTCAGAAGGTCTAATATTGCGCTGTAATGAATAGGGGCTTGTTATGATTGACTCCTGTCGGAGGTAATTCCTCGCTGGAAAAAGAAATGACATGAGGCTCTGAGATCATGCCCACCATATTCTCAAGAGCGGACGGTTATATGGTGGGGGAGATGTGAACAGCCTGAAAGACCCTTAGGAAGGCCTCTCAATATTCTACTGAAGTATGGATGAGATTCCAAATGGAGATATAAGCCTTGACCTTCTTCAGTTGAGTTGTGATGTCAGTAGAGGCTGCTCCTGCCTGGACGAAGAGATTGGGACTGAACTAGGGACCGTCCTAGGAGGTTGAGTAGCTGGCTGAGGATGGGAAGATCCTGGACGGGCAGGCTGGTGGCCTATACACACTCCCTGACCTGGTGACTTTTGCACACATTTCTGCGACATAATCATAGGGTACACGGTGAGTGTCCCTCGTCAGGTGGACGACAAGAGGGGTATGTGCTGCCAGCTCCAGTGATGCCGACAATGAACTGACAGAAAATTGGTCTGACTGGGGAGGGTGGTGGATAGGATGTTGTATAAGAGGACGCTGGACCGAAGACTAGACTGGATACTGGACAGGAGACTGGACAGGATGACTAGGCATGGGTTGAGCTAGTAAGCAAATGGGTGACCCAGAGTGTGCGGTCGGTAGTGTGACGATATGCTCCACCCTAACGGTCAACCGTATCATGTGGACGGCTGATTCGGAACCGACACAACTCAAACGATAGAGATGAGTAGGGAAGAGTTCATCCACGGTGTGAATCAGGTCAGAGGGGTCTACTATGGATGTTGTAGACCCAGAGGTGGAGAGGAAATGGACTCTTGAGGTCCCAGTGCCTATTGAGTTGTCATGCGCAGGCATGGGCTGGTTGACAATGTTGGTATAGGTCGATGGTGCGTGTGCCTGTGTCGGTGGTGCTGCAGGTGTAGTGTGTGCCTCCTAGGTGTCGATGATGATGACCTTGCGGTCAATCAAGTCCTAAATGGAGTTCTGAAGAGCCATGCAATTGTCCTTCGAGTGGCCCGTGCAGCGGTGGAAATTGCAGTAAAGACTCATGTTGTACCACCCCGGAAGAGGGTTTGGCGAGGGGTGGATCTCCGGGAGTTTCAGGAGTGACACCACCTTAAGGAGGATGGTGCTCAGTGGCTCAACAAGTGGTGTATACTGTTGTGCATTATGCTGAGGCCTTCTCTGCCCTTGGCGGGGTCCTTGCCGGACCAGTGTCGTGGGATACACCGGCTGGGCGACGGTGGTGGTGATCAGTGGTGTGTGTGGTGCTCTAGATGTAGGTACATAAACTAATTGACTCGAGCCTGGTTGGTTCACCACATTGACGGGCGTGGCGGGTGACCCTACGTATGCGATGGCAGGCTTGGGAGGATCCCGCCTCTTAGGGTAACTGGTGCCAGCATCGTTGCGAGTGTTGCTGCTTGCCTGGTGATCCGAAGATGCAGCTTGTTTGGCAAAAGCGGCGAGCACAAATAAGCTACCACTGCGGTGGGAGCTCTCTACGCATGCACTTGCCCGAATCAGAGATGGGAAGGTGGTGACAGGTTGAATGCTCAACAGAGCCCCAACATCCGGCTGCGCACCTCGAATAATAATTTTGATAGACTCCTCGTCGGAGGGCCTATCTTTTACTTGCGATGCAAGGCGCTCCAGCAGCTGACGTACTCCCCAAATGGCTCGTGGGGCTTCTGTCTTTGTGGCGACAAGGTCCTCCCTCTTTGGGACCAAGTCGAGATTAAAGGCATACTAGTCCATGAACACCTACGAGAGGTCGTTCCAAGTCTTAATCGAGCCTATGTCAAGCGACGTGAACCACTTGAGGGCCAGACAGGTGAGACTCTTCTGGAAGAGGCAGATTAGCAGCCTCTCGTCAGCTTGGAGTTGAGTGAGATCTCTGCAATATGCCCGAAGATATGAAATGGGGCAGCCCTTATCGTTAAACTTCTCGAAATCCAGGATTTAGAATTGCGGTGGGAGTGTCGCCTTTGGGAAATAACAGAGGTCCCTGAATCTGTAGGGTTGGCGATCGCCTCCCCGCACTTGTCGAAGTGCTCTCTCCAGGTCACCCACTGTGGCGTGGAGGGTATCTGGAGCTGCTGTCGACGAGGGTGATGCAGTAGGGGGAAGGGCCGCATATGCTGTGTGGGTCGCACCTAAGTGCTCCTCTGGGTCCACCATCATGCCACCTGGTGCCGCGGCATGATGGCCAACATATCCGTGCATGAGTGCTGGGTGTGATTGTGGAAGTGAAGGTGCCTGGACCTGATGGTGCATAAAAGGAGGATGAACGGAGAATTGTGTGGCAATGGGTGCTGAGTGTGGGAGTAGCAGCTGAGGTAGTGGTACGACGCCAGGCTGCAGGCTCTGAGGGTGTTGCACTCCTGCCAACCCTAGGGGTTGACCACCAGATGCTGGAGTAGAATGCTATGCGGTGATGTGGTGTGTCTGAGCCTGTGGTGTCAAACCTAATGTGGGTGCAGTGAGCAGTTGGGGTGAGGGCTAAGGTGGTAGTGCCAATGCCTGGAACACCAGAGTAGGCTGCCGAGGAGCCTCAGGAATATTGGGATCTACAGTGGACTGGATTGCAAAAGCCATGCCTTCGATCTTCAGAGCGAGGGCCAGCTGATATTCTGCCTGTGCGATAGGAGACCCCTCGGGGACAGCAAGGGATGGCATAGTCAGAGGTTCAGAAGTCACAGATGGGACAAAGGAAGGTTGCCCTGGAGGCAAGGAATTTGCAACGGATGTCGCCACAACGGGCAGAGTGCCAAAAGAGAAGGAACCCTGAGGAAGTGAGGTCGTCAGTGATACATCTGGAACCCGAGATGGGGTCACTGAGATAGACTTAGTGCCTGGCTCCAGACTGGCCAAGGTCAGTGGATGTCCTACAGGGTGGGGGACAGAACCTCCGTGATGCACGAACGGGATAGAAGGAACAGATGAAGACACAACAAGGGTAGGAGGGACCGCAAAGGAAGTGCCCTCTGGAGCGACAGCGGCGGAAAGAGACTTGCTAGTGCGTTGGGCCATAGCTGACCAGAAATGGGTGAGAACTGGGCTACGGTGGCAAATAAGGGGATGAATCCTAGGACTAGCTATGATCAAAGTGACGAATAACTCTAGAAAAAAAGATCAGCAACGAAGCGTCGCAAACAGGCTGGCCAAGGCAGGAATGCTCGAGCAATGGCTAAGGAACTCACGCTTTACTACCTCAGGAAAAAGAAACTACTGGTGTTAAAACCAGCAACAAAATGTAGTTTGTTATGGTGGTGTGAATGGCATTCATGCATATGGATGCAACTAACATGCTCTCTCTCACCAGCTAAATGTTTCCTAGAAGGTCATCTACTCCGGGATCACACATGGATAAATAGGTCTCTGACTCAGGCTAGAAAGTAAAGGTCCTCGCTCTAAATCCTGGTCAAAGCACAGGCTGTGAACGAGTGGTGCGTTGGTGGCCTCGTCTCCTGCAGTAGCATGGAGCTGTACCCTCTACTAATACTGACACGACCCCGGACAAGGGGGGACAAACTAGCAATATGTCCTACGCCAAAACTATAGAACGGGTTACTAGAATTGTCCTTCACGGACTGTAGGTAGACTCAGGGAAGAAGATGCATGCCCTATATGATCAATCATGCAATATGCTTTTGTGTTTTTTTACTTGTACTTTATTAACCAGGGGGAGAGTTTGATTTGGTCTCTAGTTTTGCCTTATTAATTGTTCTTTAAGTTTGTGTGTTTTATTTTAACCAGAAGGGGGAAACAAACATGTCTCTACTCTTCTAGGCATGTCAAGTGCGAAAAAGGAAAAAAAACACACAAGTAAGGCAAGCAAGCAACAAACAACAAGCAAAAGGCATGATCATGGCATGTGCAAGTCTCGTAGCATCATGATTGTGCAAAGAAAAAACATCCATCATATCAAAAGCAGAGCATGTGGCATGCAAGTGCAGTGACAGAGCAAGCGTGAAAGAAAGTACAAAGGCATGCTACGTAAGCAAACAATCACCAACAAAGCAAACAAACAAACATGTGAAGCCAAAGCAAGCGAAAAAACTAACCAGAAAACCGGAATCTGGTTTTCCCCAGAGGAGTCGCCAGTTCTGTGACCATGCCAACCTGGGGGTCCGACACGGAGTCACGCTAGAGGGAGGAGGTCACAACCATGCCAAGATGGCGAAGGCGCAAGATGGGATAAAACAAAAGAGAAAAAGGAGTCGCCACCTAGTCTTTTAAGCAAAAGACGAGGAAAAGCACAAAGGATCGGATGCGTGAGATGCAAATGTGAAGGCTAGATGTCTGCTAACCAGAGGATGGGTAAGGATTCCAATTACGCACAAGGAAGGTGTTAGGCACCCTCGTACGCCTGAGAAACTTGATCTTTCTAGTTTAAATCGCTTGCTAAAGGCTGGATGAATGCTTGCTAAGCCTAGATCATACTCTACAACATGCTAATATGAATGTTAGGGCAAAATTGGATGAATGTGCAAGATGGTATGCGAAAACTACAAAGAAATCCGCATGAAAAGATAAAATCACAAAATATGACACAACAAAGAAAATCACATGAGATGACGAGGTTTTTGGCGAGAAAAGCTCAGAAAATCATAAAAACCTCAAGAAAATCAATAATGCAAACAACTCAGGTCATCAGAATCATGGAAAAAACATTGCGGAAATAAAGATGGAAAAATTACGAAGAAGTCTGCGCAAAACGGGCAAACTTGGACATATGAAGAAATTTACATGAAATGATGGCGTTTTGTAAGGAATGACCCATAAAATCGCATCAGTGTCAAAGAGATCAAAAATACAACAGACCCAAATCATTAGAAGCATAGAAAACACAATGTAGATCTGAATAGGAAAATTACGAAAAAACCCACATAAAATAGGCAAACTACGACATGCGAAGAAAATCACATAAAATGACGATGTTTTTGGACAGAGTGTTCGAAAAAACCATATTGATATCAGAAAGGTAAAAACAGGGTCAACCCAAGTTCTTAGAATCGTGGAAAGTTGTGAAAATCAAAGAGGAGAAATAATCTGCAAATGGGTCAATGTGGGCCTTTCAGTCAGTTAGTGTACACCATCTGGCGATGAAATCCAAATCAAATCGAAAGAAATTCAAGATGTAGAAGCAAAGCAAATCGGATATTGCAAAGCTAAATAGGGATGGACTGATACGCAAACGTGATGAAAAATAATATAAAATGCATGGATAAATGACTAAATGTGCAAAAATTCTAAGGAATGGCTTGGACAAGGACTATGCAAGGTTGGGTGCAAAAATTGAAATGCATGCTCATGAATTGGAGGCACAGGGGCAATTTGGTCATTTTCCTGGCCAGATGTGTTAAATGCATGCATGAGAGTGATGCATGATCTAAGTCATGTCAAAATGTGTGTCAAATGTCCAAAAGATGTTATTTACAGGAAAACATGGAGGAGAAAAACAACAAAATGATGTAGACACAATAAAAGACAAACACAAGGACCAAATGGAAAATTCAGAAAAAAGTGCAAGAATCTGGATAAAAAAGTGTTCATGACTTCTATTCTAACATGCAGATGATGGATTAAATGTCAATCGGTAATTTCCTGAAAACTTAGAGTCCAACGTGCAAAATTTACACATAAATGCGAATGTGATTAAAATGTGAGACTAAAGGTCAATTCATAGTGAGAACATGGTTTGTAATTGGAATCGATGATTAAATGCAAGATATGAAATGCAATAAGTGAAAAATATCAAAAATATGTAAGAAAACATTTAAAAGCCTAAATGATGGATTTAAAACTAATCTAAGGTCTTGTATGTAAATTTTTTTGACTCTGGAATTGTTTATTAAAGAGTCAGGGACTTATGTACAAATTTCCAGGGGCCTGAATGTGATAAAAAAAATAGGATTTTATAATGATCAGTGTAATTATGCAATTTATTAGGGTTCAGGATGTAAAATTCATAGAGAAAACTCATTTTTTTTAAATTCTAGGGGTTATTGTAAAAAATCAGGACTTAAATGTGATAAAAATTCAATTTTAAGGATGATCAGTGTGATTTTAAAAACTTTCAGGTTTCATAATGTAAATTTAACGAGGAAAACTCATTAAACAATGCTTGAGGGGCCAAATGCAAATATTCAGGACTTATGTGTAAAGAAATCATGGTCCGAGAGACCTAAATGTGAGGAAACATACTTGATTGCAATAAAGATGAAAAAATTAAAATGTGCAGGGTATTAGATGCAAATCTTGCATAGAAAATAAAAGAATTAAAAGTTTTTAAAACTACAGGGACTAAAGTACAAAAAAGTGGGACTTAAATTAAATGGAAAAGGACTCAAATGCAATGATATAACGGCCTATGAGTAAAAAAAACTAAAACTAAAGGGTCTAACCTAAAAAAGTCTTCTTCGAAGTTCACCGGCGCTCTGAACTCTGATGATGGTGTTGAAAAATCTATTAAGTGTATTTTGATGATAACAAATGACATATGATTATTGGTTAAATAATCATTTAAGAAGATATGAGATACTCAAGCACTAAGTATAAAAATCATTTACTTAGGCATATATATGCAATATTCATAAGA
>JAMKQA010035064.1:0-10151 GCA_024699735.1 Posidonia australis | reverse complement strand
GAAAAATGAATCCTCAAAAGAGTAGGTATAGGACCCTAAGCATTTGGCATGAAGCCCATAAATCTGAAGGAGAGCCACCAATAACCTAAGTGCTTAGGCTAGTATCACATGAGTCGAGGGCACTGTCACCTCTTATAGCAGGCAAAACAGGCTTCCTTGGCGCTGAGGGCACCAATGTATCAATTCGCCATTTCTTTGCATTTACATAGCATTATTTTTTTTTGAAAAGCATTATTTCGCATTTCGACCAGGGGTATGTCAGCTGCCTTATGAGTCGTGTCAGCATTTAGCTAGGGTGCATTTTTAAGCATAATTGCAAAGCATCTTACTCACATTTCGACCAGGGGCATGTTGGCTGCCTTATGAGTTGTGTAAGCATTTAGCTAAGACGCATTGTTAGTTAAAGCATAGATTGCATTCACTTTGCAAGGCATTTTGCTCATATTACGGCCAGGGGCATGTCAGCTGCCTTATGGGTCGTGATCTGAGCAAGCAGGCTTTCAGTCAGGGGCATGATAGTCACTTCTTTTAAATGGAAGAATTTGAAATCAGAGACATATTAAATTGATCCTGATTAGCAGATATAAACTGGCAAGAATCAGTAGCATTGCAAAGCAATATCAATGTTATTGTGTCCTATCAGGGGTACAAATATCAATAATCAATTCGAGGCCTCTTTGAACTGCTAGCCTCCATGCTATCGCTGCCACCAGGCGAATCCTCGCTCAAGGGCCACGTCTCCCTGATCTTCACCTCATACCTAGCTGTGCAGCCTGAGCCTTTGACGAAAGCAAAAAGAGAAGACCTGATGCCATTGCTCATCAGTCGGGCCAATCCAGTAGTGGAAGCATTAGAGCCCGTCATGCTTTTTCAGCCTATCCGGGTAGGGGCTTTGCTTTATGGAATCCTGGCAGAAGCCGAACTGGCAAAGAACCCGGACGGGATGGTACTCCACACCTCTAGAAAATCCAGGGAGGACCACGAGTCGCATGTTCGTGGTGTTGAGAAAGGCAGTGAAGTTCTATGATGCAGAAGATATGATGCACCATGTCATAGAATCCGCATCGAGATTCCGCAGTTTTTCACACAATTCAAGCACCCCCGGAAGTGACCTCGAGTGATGGGTGCGACTGTAGGCCTCAAAAACGCAAGGTCGGGGACGCAAAATCTTCACCCCCATGTGAGCAGCAAACCACACCTAGCAAAAGGTTATGGTCAATTCAAGCACAGCAGAATATTATTGATGGTCAGATGATCTGCTTACCTGCACCAGGGCACCACATCCATAAAAGTGGCGAGAGCGCCTCGATGCCCGGTCCAAGCCTACAAAGGTTTCAGCAAGCAGAATCGGAGCCAGATCGATTTCGCGAGCCATTACCGCCCAGGCTATCTCGGCCACCTCAATGGCCACAGTTGTCCGGCCGTGACTGAAAATCAGCTCCCCGAAGAAGCGCAGCACAAAGCAGAAGAGCCACAGAGGGTTCAAGGAGCGGGCACCAATGATGCCGTCGAAGTAATCCAGGCATATCATGGGAGTAGGACCATCCTGGCAAACAATGTTTTTCTCGCATTCTTCCTTGAAGACACCCGTGAGGCGGCTCACAACATGGACATAGCTGTCGTTGCAGAAAACACAGAGGGAGACAGAAATGGCGATAAGCCACAGATGCGCCTGACCTCCTCCAAAGTGATGGTGATTTCCACCTGCCCGAAGCAGAACACATGCAAAGCTGGCTTCCAGAAACGGGCCATGGCACATAGCAAGTGCCAATTAACCTCTACTTTGGCAATACTGAGGAGGGAGGATGATATGCCCCAGGTCTTCAGTTGTTCTCGGTCAGTACGCGTCAATGCGTCAATCCAGCCGCGCAAAGCATCCGAGCAGAACTTCGGGGTCTCCATGGTTGGATAACTCTGCAAGCATCAACCATGGCAGAAAAATTCAGTGGTATATGGCATGCAAAAATCAGGTGTATACAAGAAAATCCTGTTCGTAAGAGACAAAGTGCCAAGAATCAGTAGTAAAATAGAGGAAAATCTACAAGCAATGGGTAATACAAAAAATCTGCCAAGGAAAATCTGCCAATGTAAAGCAAATACAATACAGAAAAATCTAAGGCAAATCTACCATGCAAGACAGAAACGAAATCTGTCATCCTGGTGCAATACAGACAAAGAACTGCAAGGAAAATCTGTGGCAATACAGGGAACACGCATGCAAAAAATCTGCTGTAAAAGAGAAAAAATCCGCAGAATGGCATAGATGCAGAGATAGTTGATGTAATCTGCAAAAAGCTAGCAAAGATAACAGAGGAAGCTTGCTTAAAATCCAGCAGAATATTGGCTAGGTACAAGGAATCATGCAATAGACAGCTGCTATGAAGACAGGAATGAGCAAAATCTGCATGAAGCAATAGAAAATAACAGTAAATCATACCATTATGCGTCCGTGCTCAGAAACAGAGTTGCAGGGTCAAAGCCGAGGTCTGCTGTGTTTTTCTTCACGAGAGGCGACGGCTTTTCTCGTAAAAAATGAGGTTTTTATAGGGAAGTAGCAAGGTTCTGCATCAGGAAAGGAAACAAAACTCGCCATTTCTGGGGACGCACCTATATGGCGCAGGAAGCTACCGCACCTAGGTGGCGCATATAAGTGGCGCCCAGAAAAACAGGAAAATTCAGCAGCATCAGTTCAGATTGTGTACCTCGCCAAATTGGCGCCATTTTTGCTGAACCTTGTAGGGAGTACCTGTTTGCATACAACCTGCACTTACAAAACCCTGAAGGGCACATCGCAAAATCCAGGGATATCTCATATATTTTCAAAATGATACACAGTGTTTTTACAGAATTTTCAGCAAATTACAATATAAGAAAAGATCACTCCTCCTCAGAATCTTCCTCATCAGTCGCCGCCTTTCGAAAGTGTTCAACCAATGTCCTATTGCCTGCTCGAGTGAGTCGGCACGACCACCGAGCAGCAGCGGCAGCCTGAGAACGAGGAGCAGAGTTGAGAACCGCCTGGGTGACCTCGGTATCGGAACAGTCCTCCTCAGGCGCCTCCTTGGTGAAGTCCCCGCTGGTGTCTACATTCGCCATCTCGGCAGGGAAATCTTGCTGCAAAAGCAAACATGTGTTAGAAATGAGAATTTTAAATGTAGCGGCAGCAGTACCGAAAGAGGAGCATACCCGGACAATGTTGCGCCAGTGCAGTTCCTGCAAAACAGTAGAAGTATCAGATATGTTCAATATGGCAGTTCGCAAAACAAGAATTTTACCCGCTTTCAGCGGATGTCAGCATAGAAGGCTCCAAATTGATCCTCGAAGCCCTGTGCATTAAAGCAAATGTCAGATTATCATAGTTCATGCAAAAGCAAAGCAAAGCAGAGCAGAAATGGAAATCCTGTACCTGAGCCCAGCTGGACGCATACCACATCCCACGCTGGCTATCCCGCACAGCCTCCTCGAACAGGTACGGCTTCCCCACACGTCGGTACCAAGCAAGGTAGTCTGTATAGTTGACTTCTCGAAGGACGTGCCTGTCCTGAGAAGCCAAGGCAACTGCATGGCGACGTCGAGCAGCCGAGCGAGCCGTAGCCAGGAGGTCCATGTCAGTAGGAGGAGGGGCAGGAATGCAGAACACATCAGAGAACTGATGCCGCACACGCCCTGGAAGGTAAAGGGCCGACTTTTTCATGCAGTAGAATCTCACCTATTTGTCCCTTAGAACGCAGCCAGAGTTCAAGGGAGCCGAGTCGAAGCCATCATATCGAGCAAATGGGCGTAGGTGGACCTGTTACAGAAACAGAAATTGTAAACAAAGAGCATACAACAAGCATGCAACATGCAAAAAGCAAAAGCGGAGGAAACTTACATCCTCGAGTTCTACCAGGTCCAACAGATACCGGTAGGACTCATAGCTAAACACCCCAGCAGCAGCCCGGTGGTCAGGCTCGACCCACTGGCGAGGAAGGGGCAGGAGTTCATCCCGCAGGTGGCCAAAGCAATGCCCCCTGGTGATGTGCTTCATGATCCAGTACTGTAAATGCAAGCACAAGTCAGTATGTCAAATATCAAGCATAAACGAAATAAGTAACACAAGCAAATACTTATAGTCAGCAGAGGGTACAACCCCACATAAGAGCGACGCCCGAGCTTGACCACATTGTCGAGCCCGTAGACCAGCCAGGTATAGCTAGCACCAGCCCAGTCATAGTGATCTAGGTGCTCTAGGTTGGTCAGGTATGCAATCTAATCAGCATGAATACAGTAGGCCGACGAATCGCAGAAGATCAAGGCTAGCAGCTCCAGCAGAAAATGCCTCAGTACAAAATCTGCTTCCTCACTGCCAGGCTCGGGGTTGGGCCAGAACTTGTCCCATTCCCTCAACCACCCCACTGTGATCATATGCTTCCCCCTAGGCGGCTTAGGAGGGACACGGCCAAGATGAGCAGGCGCGAGGTGAAAGCCGTGCGTGGTCTCACTAATAATGGGCTCGTCACCAAAAGGTAGGCCCGACAGTAGAGCCCACTGATCGGGCAGAATAGTCAGCTCACCGAAAGGAAAGTGGAAGGAGTGTGTCTCAAACCTCCACCTTTCTACCATGGCATGGAAGAAGTTGTAGTGGCCGTGGATGATTGAAAGGCGTAGCAAACCACCAAATGGAGACTGGTGATGGAGAAAGTCCTGCAGAAACTCCGACAGACGGTGGAAATGCTCGAGCATCGGACCCCAGTGGCACCACATGATCCAGTTTGCGTCCCCCTCCTGAATGTCAAGCACATGTTTTGAACCAGGTCAGAAGCAAACAGCACAAGAGTAGAAAGCAGAGAGCAATTTATAATGAGCACAAAGCAAGGAAATTACCTCAAACTCGGGGCTCTCGCAGATATGACGGTCACTCCGTAGCCGCCCCTCGAAGTTTCTGAACTCCTGGAAATGCAAGTGTCAGAAAAATACCGGACTTGAATATTCTTCTATTCAGTTCAAGCTTACCTCAACAGGGATAGCGGGTGTTGAGCTACCAGAGGCCCGCGACCTCGAGGAACTGCCTTCTCGCCCGGAACGAGAGCTAGAAGGCATATCCCCGGAAGATTGTGGAGTTCCCGCCTCGGAAACTGAATCATCCTACGAGGATAGTCAGACAGCGGCAGTAAGCGCGGTAAAATGCAAAGCGTCCAAATCAGAATGTGGCATTGCAGTCATTGGCAAAATGACGAAATATCGGGCAGTATTTAAAGGAAAAAAGACAGTAGCATGTAGACAGTTGATAGTGATTTTTGCAAAAATGAGCTAGCCAGAAAGAAAATACCATGCAATTTTGATGCAGAATCAGAGAAATGCAGCAGTATGAAATTAAAGCAGCCCTCCGCCACAACCGCAGCTCGAGCCTGCAATCCGCCGCCGCAGCCGCACGAAAGGGGGCCTGCCACTCTAGGTCCATTGGGGACATCCGACCGCCGACCACCCGCAACGAAAAGGGCAGGGCATACAAGCAAAAAAAACAAAGGGAGAAAAGGGGCAGAGCTTACCCTCGCCGGCGAGCCATGGTCCAGCCAATCCCGCAGCGTCTGATCCATGCCGTCGTCGCCGCTGTCGCCGCTGCACATCGCACGACGTCGACGCGCCTCGTGTGCACACCAGCCAAGAGCACCCCCTCCGCGCACTCCACGCGTGCCACCGCTGCAAGGGCAGGAAACGGACGCTGCCGCTGCAGGAGAAGAGGAAGAGGAGGATGCACCCTTTCGCGCGAAGAGAGAAGAGGAAGAGGTGCGGGTTTTGGGTTTTGGAGGAAGAAATTTTATTTCTTCCGTAAGGCTTGTACATGATGCCTTGGAAGAAATAAAATGCATCAACGTGAATAGTCAAGCAGCATGCAACTCTTTGCACTGCCTTGCAGTCCCAAGCAGCAAAGAAGAGAAATTTTGGCAGTTATGGCAGTTGGCAAGTGGGGCCCGCACGAGAAACAAGCCAAAGTGCAAAAACGCAAAATGACCGTGGCAATTGCATTCCAGCCCTTATCATTCCACAGCAAATATCAAGTGTAGAATACGCAGTATCCAACACATGGCTCACAAATGCATCATGTGGGTAATTTACAGAAAACCCCCTACATTTTATAAAATTGCAAATCAGTCCTAGAAGGACGCAGAAAGTCTATTTCAGAGCAGACATTTGTTGATAGACAGCAGAATCTCAAATGTCACCGCACAGTCGCAATACAGCAACCAAAAAGTAGTCTGATTGGGTAATTTGCAGCAAAGCCCAGAACTTATGGATATTTGCACATAAGTCCTCACTTTTGCAAGCAGAATCGCAGCAAACGAAATCCGAGCATGCATCTTGACATGAGTGCCAGCCTCCACACCGCAACCTCGGCAATCAACATATTGCAGTTCCTTAGGGGAATAATCCTGGAGTTATCACTTTGCTTTCCGGGATCTCATCCTGAGCGGATAAGACCTGTCTGCCCCTTTGGATCTCCACGGGCGTGGAATCCAGCTTGCTTGACTTTGACTGGGCGGTCATTGTCCTTTGCCCCTTTGGATTTCCACAGGCGTGGAATCCAGCTTGCTTGACTTTGACCGGGCGGTCATTGTCCTTTGCCCCTTTGGATTTCCACGGGCGTGAAATCCAGCTTGCTTGACTTTGACCGGGCGGTCATTGTCCTTTGCCCCTTTGGATTTCCACGGGCGTGGAATCCAGCTTGCTTGACTTTGACCAGGCGGTCATTGTCCTTTGCCCCTTTGGATCTCCACGAGCGCGGAATCCAGCTTGTTTGACTTTGATCGAGCGATCAAGGTCCTTTGCCCCTTTGGATTTCCACAAGCGCAGAATCCAGCTTTCTTGACATTGACTGGGCGGTCATTGTCCTTTGCCCCTTTGGATTTCCGCAGGCGCGGAATCCAGCTTGCTTGACTTTGACCAGGCGGTCATTGTCCTTTGCCCTTTTGGATTTCCACAGGTGCGGAATCTAGCTTGCTGATCTTGACCGGGCGGTCAAGGTCATGTGCCCCCTTTTGGATCTTCGCGGGCACGAAATCCAACTTCTAGGCTTTGACCGGGCGATCAAATGTCCTTTGCCTTTCCTAGGCTTTCCTTGGCTTTAACTGGGCAGTTAAAGTCCTTGGTTTCTCGGATTTCCTTGGGTAGGAAATCCCATGGCTTGACCTTTTGACCTGATGGTCAAGGACCTAGCCCCTTGCTCGACCTCTTGACTGGATGGTCAAGGTCCTAGCCCTTTCCTCGGATTTCCCCGGGCAGGAAATCCAGTTGTTCGACCTTCTGACCTGGCAGTCAAGGTCCCTTTTCTAGATTTTCGTGGTCGCGGAATCTAGTTGCTTGACCTCTGACCGGGCGGTCAGGGTCCTCTTTTTTCTTTTCTCTCCTAGATTTTCCGCGGGCGCGGAATCTAATTGTTGGACCTTCTGACCGGGCGGTCAGGGTTCTTTTGTTTTTCTCTTTTGAGTTTTCACAGGCGCGAAATCTCTTTGTTCGCCTTTGGTCTGTGCGGACCAGGCCTTGCTTTGCTTGACAAATTATTCATTTGTCATGCCCCCCTTTTTCTTTTTTCTCGGGCTGGTACCCCCAACTACTCGGTTGACAACCGTCACACTATCAGGCGGCCGGGGTTGGCAAGGCTTGTTTAGCTTGTCATATCCCGTCTTTGGTTGATAACCTCATAATTTGGCAGATGAGTCTGACAACTTATCATTTTCCTACTAGTGCTTCTTTTGTTTGGGTTTTTCTGCATTGGCATTAGATTTGCATCGACTTTGCGTCAGCTCTTGCATTTGCATCCTGCATTAGCATTGCATTCCAAGCATTTAGACCAGTAGGTGCATGCATGCATTTGCATTTGCATTTGCATTTGGAAACAAGTCATGACTTTCGGTGCATCCGCTGAATAATGACTTACCGCCCACAGCAAACATCATCCTTCTGCAACCTCAAAATTAGGGTATCTTGTCAACCCTGAGCATCGGTCTTGGTTCCCTTCGTCCCTCGACCTCGCTCAGGGAGGGGCATCTGTAGACTCCCGATTTTGAGGTGATTCATTGATAAGGCTCCAATTGTTGCTTTGAAGATTGCTGACCCTTGAACCAATCCTTAAACCCGTAGCAAGCCTACAGCCCAATCTAAAAACCAAACCAATAGGGGAGAGCACCTACCTAGCACACCTAGCTAGTACATTGACATAGCACATCAACCTAGCACACCAACCCTGCACACCTAGCTAGCACATCAACCTAACGCACTTCCCTAGCACACATAGGTGGCGCACTTAGACAGCGCACATCCCTGGCGCACAACGCTGCGCAGGCTGCAGCTGCTGGCTTTCCACCTTCCTTGGCTGTTACTCCCAGCAGCGAATGTGCCGTGGAATATTCCAGGCTCTTCGTCTACGAGAGTCTCCTTATACCCATAACTCACCCCTGAGAGTTCCCTATAAAAGGACCCCCATAGGCACCACTTTCGGAGGACGAAATCCTGAGAGCTGAGAATCCTCAGTAGAAATCCCTGCACCCAGCCATTTTCCACTCTAAAGCCCGACCTTTGCACGAGCTTCTCCACCAGTCCAGCGGCTTATTGTCGTTCCCTGGAGTACCTCCTTGCGTCCTAGAGCCTTCCAAAGCAACAAAGGTTTTCTTATCTCTGATATCGCAAAGAAGGAACACATCGTGAGGTAGGCATTCTACCTCCCTCTTATTTTCAAGATGTCATTTCAGAACTGAATAAAACATGCTAAAACATCATGTATGATTTGTTTTATTCCATGTTTGTGATGTTTTTTATGAAATCATGCTTGTTCTTTCTATGCAAATAATCTCCATGTTAATCCATGTTTGCATTTCTAGCATATAATCTACATGTGTTGTTGCTCCATGTTTAATATTTTTACCATGTACCATGTATGTCCTTGCACGTAGAAGCATGCACATTTGATCAACATTTACACATGTTTTGATTCGTTTTATCCAGATCATGTCTGTTTTTTAAATATTTCACACATTTGCATGCATGAACCCATTCACTTGCCTTGGTTTCAAATGCTTTGTTTTCTTGGTGATTCTTGACCCTGTGCACTCGCAGCATGTTTCCCAGTTTTATCATGGCATGAACCTTTTAGCACTTGCACGAATCCCCCTTGTATCTCTGCTGGGTGGGTTCTGGATCAGGTCACAGTCTGATCCAGACTCCCTGGGGCGCACATCCCTGTCGCGCCTAACCCGCGCACTAATCTGGCGCACTCAGCAGGCGCGTCAGACTGGGCAGAGATTAGTGCACTTGCATTAGCATCATACTTGCATGGCTTTATCGTAGAGTTTTAAGCTTGTTTCTTTCTGATTAATTCTTTGGTTTGCCAAGATGCCACCTGCATGTTTTCAGCTTTCAATCAGACTATTTTCCTTTTGTTTTCTCTACTTTGTTATTTAGCTCCAGGCTGAATCTCGTAGACTGATTGCACCCTACTCCCTAGTGAGAACCATGTGTATCAGTCCATGATCCAGAGGCTTGTCTGGATCATTGCTTCCTGCATCTAGTTCACATAGATGAGATCTTGTGTGAGGCTTCAGGCCCTCGAGCTCAAGATCATTGCATTGCATTTACATGTTTTAACTCTTTTAAAGCTTGTTTACCAAGTTTTTCCAGAATGATTTCTATTGCATGCTTTTCCAGAGTGCACCCTCTGATGTGTTGCTTTGCTTTGCTTTTTCCTGTTTTGCCTCTGCATACATTACTGGCCCACCTAGACGCACATAGGTGGCGCTCTAGACTGACGCACTAGTCTGGCGCACCAAACAGGCGCAGTATCTTGTTTTCAGTAGCACACAACATGTTTTTTTGTGTGTTTTGCCTACTTTTTTGACCCGATTTGCTTCTGGGTTTTCATCTGATCTTCTTCCTTGATGCATTAGGAAGGCACTCCATCTCTATTTTTAGCAGTTTTCCTGCATCTTAGCTTGCATTTGGGCATATAGTAAGCAAGGATGATAAATCACTCAAGATATTAGATCCCTGATCTTATTATGCAATATTCTTGCATCAACTCTTGGTCCGGCACACGAGCGATATTTCTGAGCATTAGGACACACCCCTACACATCATGCACCTATACTCTAGACACCACTCATTAGCATGGCATGGCATAT
>JAMKQA010035061.1:0-10877 GCA_024699735.1 Posidonia australis | reverse complement strand
AAGGGGTTTTGCAAGTGAAAAGCCTCGAATATTCGTTGGCATATTCATTTGCAAGAGTAACAGCCCGGAAGGTGGAAGGTCAACAGTCGCAGCTTGGTGCGCCAACTTGGTGCGCCACCTTGGTGCGCCAACTTGGTGCGCCACCTTAGTGCGCCTACCTAACTCACAAAACTCTGGACTTTGGCTTGCTAATGGGTTTGGGGCTCGGTTTAAAGGCTGATCGTATCCAAAGCAACATAGGGACACTCATTCCTGGGTTACCTCAAAATCGGGGTGTCTACAGCCGTCGCATACATCGAATCCCCAGCAGTGCCTGTCAATATGGGACATCCAGTTCAGCAGCAGTTAGCTTGTGCACCCACACGTAGAGCATCACACACTTCCCACATCACCACCATCGTCAAGTCGGTATACTCCGTCGTATTGGCAAGGCAAGGACTGTACTAGGGACAAGCACGACCACACTGCCCAACGCGCCATTTCACGTCGTTAGCCGAACCCTTAGGTGTTGTCCTCCTTAAGGTACAGTCACTCTTGATGTTTCCGGGGATTCGCCCACCACCACATCTGTTGCTGGGGTGGTACAAAGCGGATCTATTCTGCAATTTTTATCCCACCGCGGGGCATGCGACGGATAATTGCCTCTCGCTCCGGGACGCTATTCAAGACTTGATTGACCGCAAGGCCATCGTCATACACACCCAGCAAGCGGAGTCTGAACCCACACAAGCACAAGCATCTGCATCCGTCCCTGGCCCCTCTAGCATTGTTAGCCAGTCTCTCCCCGAGCATGGCCATTTAGGCGCACCAGGGACCTCTGGAATCCACGTTATTTTTCCCGTCCGATCCAACTTCATTGTGCTAGATCCCTCAGATTTGATCCATGATTCTTGTGCTCCATTCCCACTATCCCTGTATCGCTCCTTTCTCGAGGTTTTGATCTCCACGGTGAACGTGATCCAACTCACCACTGGACTGGAGTATCCAACAACCCCGTCAGCATAGTCCCCCTCGCCTGATACCCCAGTAACCCTACTAGTTCACTCACCCTCGCCAACCACCATGCAGGCCTCGAATGTATTGCCAACTGTATTCCCCCTCTCGGGCCCCCTTGTTTCAGAGGTCCAGCCAGCTGCAGTTAGTTCTGTGTTAGGGTCCACTCTTGCTCCTCTCCTGCCTTCTGACCCATCTTTTGTTGAGTCTTCGGTCATGCAGGCTCAGTACTTGAGATCTTTGGCCTCTAGGCTCGAGCACGTGGCTTATTCCCTTGATCCTGTTAGGGGTCCTCCTCTTTCAGCCCTTGGAGTTCCAGTGCAGACCACTATGGCATTGCAGGCTCATCCCTTTATACCATCGCCCATACCATTGCCCCAACTTCACACTGCTCCAGCAATGGGGGTGTTATCTCTACCTCCTGCACCACAGCTGCACTTGTCACAGCATGTATCACAGTCACTTAAGGACCAACCTATTAGTCATGAGAGAATACAGCACTTCTCGAGTCCGTCGCCCAAAGTTGTACCAGTGCTGTAGTTGTTGCTCTCACGTTCAACATCACACACAGCACAACATGCTCACTGTCCACCTCAGCATCAGGTTCAGGTCCCAACACATAGGTCATCACTGCACACTGTACACACACCTTCCACCGTCAAGCCGGTGCATCACGTCGCGTCAGCTCGGCAAGGACAGCAACCTAAGCAGAAACAAGGCCGCCGCGCTGAAAGTGACTACACTCCACTGGGCAAGTCACTGAGTACTGTTTTTCCTCAAGTTGTGTCGCTTATGAGGCTCCCCGATCTACGTCCCCCACCAGTTTCACCTCCTCTGTGGTATGACGCAAGCGTATATTGCGATTATCATCGAGCCCCGGGGCACTCGACTGATGGTTGTCACACTCTGCGGGATGTCATTCAGACTTTAATTGACAATGGGACCATTATCGTTGGCACGCAGGGAATAGTACCCACACTTATATCTGCACCCTCACCAGCATCTAGCTCTACATGCACTACACCACACACCAATGTTGAGCCGAAACGTCACGCTATGTCAGCTCAGCAAGGGCAGCAACAACGGCAAAGGTGACCTCGCCGTAAGGAAGGCAACTTCACCCCACTCAGTGAATCATTGAGCGACATCCTTCCTAAGGTTGCACCACTCCTGTAGCTACTGGAGATCCGTCCACCACCGGACCCACTTCCCAAGTGGTATAGAGCAGATCTATTCTGCAATTTCCACCGCACTCATGGACATTCGACAGACGGCTGCTGTGCTCTCCGGAGTGCTGTCCAAGACTTGATCGACGATGGACACATTGTCATCAACCCATAAGAAGTAGCTCACATAGGCACCAGAACCCATGCCCGCATATGCACATGCACACCCTAGAATAGTTGACCCCACCTTGTTTGAGCCGGCAAGCTCCGAAGATGCTGGAACTTTAGGGGCCCATCCTTTCTCCCTTAATTCTTTCCGAGAGAACCCATCGGGTCTTGTCAGCCTCGTTCGTCGTCCTACCTCTTCCTTAGTTCTGTCCGGCAACACTCGCGTGCGCCACTCTCATTCTTTGTTTTGCCTAGCCAGAGTTTGTCAATTCGTCGTGAACCCATCTGATCCAGCATTTGTAAACATCCTGGATATGGTGGGGAACAGCCATCATGGCTGAAGGCTATGACCTCGTCTTTGTCCTACCAGACTGTCCACTTTGACCCCAAGCCTTTTGATGTTCCATTTTGGGTTAATTGGTTCAAGTCGGTTAACTTCATCTTTGAATTTTAACGTGGCCGCTACCCACTTGTTCGTAGCAATCCTCCCAGGACGGTCGACAATATATGTCACCATTGGGAATATGAGAAAGAGATACCCCTCTAGGAGTATGGTCAGGGGATCGCTAAGCCATTGCTGTGGAGGAGAGGAGAAAGCGAGGAAGACTCACTTTTGAATAGCTGCGACATTCTCGGCGCTTACTGCAATCGAGGTAGAATTCCCCTCTCGCCTTCACTCACTTTGCTAGTGCAGGGATTCACGGTCCAGGTCAGAGTCCAGACACAACAGGGCCACAGCAAGACACACCGTCGAGCACAGCTGAACCAGTAGACAGTGAGGACTACTCTTCTGAGGGGAATGCCATGATGGTTTCAATTCTCGCCACAGTAGTTACAATTCCTATACAGCGGTTCTAGCCTCAACCACAGTGATTTCAGCATCTATCACAGCATTTCTAATCCCAACCACAGCATATGCAGTTTCGACCATAGTAACCCTAGCTTCAATGGCAGCAGTTTCAGCTCTGACCATAGTAGTCCCAGTTCCAACTGTCACACCAGGAGTAGCATCACTCAATCATAACAGTTTCAGTTACAGCAACAGTCCCTGTGGCAATATACAGTTTCGACCATAATAACCCTAGCTCCAATGGCAGCAGTTTCAGCTCTGACCACAGTAGTCCCAGTTCCAACTGTCACACCGGGAATAGCATCAGTCAATCATAACAGTTTTAGTTACAGCAACAGACCCCAAGCCTTTTGATGTTCCATTTTGGGTTAATTGGTTCGAGCCGGTTAACTTCATCTCTGAATTTGAACGTGGCCGCTACCCACTTGTTCCTAGCAATCCTCCCAGGACGGTCGACAATATATGTCACCATTGGGAATATGAGAAAGAGATACCCCTTTAGGAGTACGGTCAGGGGATCGCTAAGCCATTGCTGCGGAGGAAAGGAGAAAGCGAGGAAGACTCAGTTTCGAATAGCTGCGACTTCTCGGCGCTTACTGCAATCGAGGTAGAATTCCCCTCTCGCCTTCACTCACTTTGCTAGTGCAGGGATTCACGGTCCAGGTCAGAGTCTAGACACAACAGGGCCACAGCAAGACACACCGTCAAGCACAGCTGAACCAGTAGACAGTGAGGACTACTCTTCTGAGGGGAATGCCATGATGGTTTCAATTCTCGCCACAGTAGTTACAATTCCTTTACAGCGGTTCTAGCCTCAACCACAGTGATTTCAACTTCAATCACAGCATTTCTAATCCCAACCACAACATATGTAGTTTTGACCATAGTAACCCTAGCTCCAATGGCAGTAGTTTCAGCTCTGACCACAGTAGTCCCAGTTCCAACTGTCACACCGGGAATAGCATCAGTCAATCATAACAGTTTCAGTTACAGCAACAGTCCCCGTGGCAATATACAGTTTCGACCATAATAACCCTAGCTCCAATGGCAGCAGTTTCAGCTCTGACCACAGTAGTCCCAGTTCCAACTGTCACACCAGGAATAGCATCAGTCAATCATAACAGTTTCAGTTACAGCAACAGACTGTAAGCCTTTTGATGTTCCATTTTGGGTTAATTGGTTCGAGCCGGTTAACTTCATCTTTGAATTTGAACGTGGCCGCTACCCACTTGTTCCTAGCAATCCTCCCAGGATGGTCGACAATATATGTCACCATTGGGAATATGAGAAAGAGATATCTCTCTAGGAGTACGGTCAGGGGATCGCTAAGTCATTGCTGCAGAGGAGAGGAGAAAGCGAGGAAGACTCAGTTTCGAATAGCTGCGACATTCTCGGCGCTTACTGCAATCGAGGTAGAATTCCCCTCTCGCCTTCACTCACTTTGCTAGTGCAGGGATTCACGGTCCAGGTCAGAGTCCAGACACAACAGGGCCACAGCAAGACACATCGTCAAGCACAACTGAACCAGTAGACAGTTAGGACTACTCTTCTGAGGGGAATGCCATGATGGTTTCAATTCTCGCCACAATAGTTACAATTCCTTTACAGCGGTTCTAGCCTCAACCACAGTGATTTCAACTTCAATCACAGCATTTCTAATCCCAACCACAGCATATGCAGTTTCGACCATAGTAACCCTAGCTCCAATGGCAGCAGTTTCAGCTCTGACCACAGTAGTCCCAGTTCCAACTGTCACACCGGGAATAGCATCAGTCAATCATAACAGTTTCAATTACAGCAACAGTCCCCGTGGCAGCCCCAGCAGCCGATTCAACCAGATTGCAATCACAACCCTGGAAACAACAGTTTCAGCTTCATCTACAGTGCCAGCCGCAGTTCCTATCACAGTGCCTACTCAAATTCGGTAGTCGGCTGAGAGTACTGACCCTTGCATGAGTAGTGACTAAGAGTCGGCGTATCACACGGATCTCGTCTCTGATAAAGACAAAAAGGAGCGGTCGTAGAGACACAGATCGATGAGATGCTCCAAGACATGGGAGCTCCATACCAAGAACAACTCATCTTGCTAGCAAAAGACACCATGGAAGAAATGAGGCAGTGGAAAGGCAAAATAGCAATGATTGAAGCGGCCACTCCCTCAACACGGGAAACTCAGGTTCATTCCACTAGCATGGCTTTGGTGGACCACATGGAGCAATCAGAGCCAGTCAACGCATGTTATCTCAAGAAGTACTACCAATGAGCGGAAGACATGTATTCTCGCCTTGCAAAGTATCCTTTTATGCATCACGCATCATCCATTACTCCTTCATGCATGCATATTTTTAAATAAATGGCGATCCAAGTGCATTCAATCCATAGCATGCGCATCTGTCTTTTTATTGTCATGCACATCAGTAACTTAAGTACGTCAATAATTGCATCCATCTAAGCATAAAGCATCAGCATCACATCCCGATGACGAGAATCGGAATAGCTAGCCTACTTGAGAAGGGTCTACACCTCTTCAGTTGTCACTACGTAGACATTCTAGTGAGTGAGGGAGCCACCATCCAAACATGGTTAGGCGAAGTGTCCAAACTCCCACAGGGACTTACACCTCCAGAGGGAGATAAAATGTTAGGAGCGAGCATGAGTGTGAGCCAAAATAAATAAATAAATAAAAAAAATCCACAATGGCATAAAAGAAATAAGAAGACAGAAGGCGAAGTTAGAAGCTAGCCCTAACAAAGAGAGGCAAGTAGGCCAACTCTATCCCTACCACTTACCTTAGGGAGGAGTCGAAACAAACATCCTAAAGATCCAAGCAGCCTAAGGGACTAGCCATCCCTTGCATGAAATCCAAGCAGCCTAAGGGACTAGCCATCCCTTGCATAAAATCCCAGTAGCCCCTTCCAAATCAGGATGTCCATTATCCCCAAGCAAGGGTTAGAGCGAGTCTACAAGCCTAAGAGGGAGAAAAGAAATAAGTCAAAAGCCAAAAAAGTAGGTCTAAGTCCCCAAGAGTCTGACACAGAGCCTAACCTACTAAATAGTCCATCCCAGAGAACCACCAACAGCCTAGAAGTCTGGGTAGTGTCTGGTGAACCAAGGTCTTCTTCTCTTCTCATAGCAGGCATGATTAGCGTTCCAAATTCATTCTGAAGGATAACACAACACAACACCATCATTCGTGCATGATCACTTGTTCACTTTGCAAGGTCTTGCTAGGTCCCAAACCAGGGGCATGTCAGCTGCTCTTCAGCTAAAGACCTAGCAAAGGATATCGTACACCAGGGGCATGTCAGCTGCCCTCGTGGTGATAGCCTTCCTCGTCAACTAGGGGCATGTCATCTGTCCTGTTGGTTGACGCTTCTTGGGACAGTACCTTTGTCCAGAACATGTTGTCTCCTCCATAGCTCTAGCGTAGAAACGAGGACAACCATAGTCATAAGCCTCTGAGATCATAGCAGAGTCAGAATATCCACACTCCCTAATCAGCAGGCGAGATCACAGTCAACAGTCCAGTGCCAAAGTCAAACTCCCAGAAGTCGACCAGCGACACAACGGTGAACCTGAGGATATGTCAGAAACATCCAACAAATCCATCTTCTTCAAGGAGGAAACAATGCCCTCGTGAAGCCCTTATCCAGCTTAATGCCTCATATCAGTAAAGAACCCGAGAAGTAGTTTATCCAGATTAGCCATCATCCAGTGAACAAAACAGAGCAGTCACACAGCGAGCAAGCAAGGCAATCATGATTCTGAATGCGCCCACCAGCAAGTGTTTCCTAACAGACTGTCATTGGTGAAACCAGTGGTCCAGGCTTTAGCTTCCTTTTAGCAACGTCCTTATCCCCCTGATGCTAGGGGCATGTCAGCCGTCTCTTGGCGTTATCCACATGTTACCAGGGACATGTCTGCTGCCTTTTGGTACTATCCTCCTGCTACTAGGGCCATGCCAGCTACCTTTTGGTTGAGAATTTGGCTAGGGATGCTGAAACTGAGGGCATGTCAATGGCCTTATAGAAGAACCTTTCGCTCCAAACTAGGGGCATGTCAGCTGCCTTTTGGTAAGGCGCACGAATCTGCTGCAACACATTCTTGACCAAGGGCATGTCAGCTACTCCAATGGTTAAAAACCCCATAATCCACCCAAAAGCATGCCAGTTACCTCGTATGTGGATGCACCAAGCCGAATCTTTTGCCACATACATATCCAAGCTTTTACTGTCAAATCAGAGGGTGCAACCACTATCTTTCAAAAGAGGATGAGCAAGGTACAAAGCGATCAAATACATAAAGCATGCCCCTCTTCGAACGTCCTCGCAAGTAAACCATCCATCAAACAGCACAACAACAGGTACGGGATTCCAGAGGGTGAAAATGAGAAAACCTAGTCGATCTGTGGGGCTGCTCTAAACCATATACCATTTCCCAAAGCCAGAGACTCTAAAAGATCCAGAGATGACACAGACTCCTGACTTTCGTGCTCTGCCATTCGGTTCATTGCATGTTGAAACAGCCAAGCCATTAGAGTCCTTTTGCCAATTTTTTCAGATGCTTGTGATTGAAGTGGAAATCGCTGTCGCAACAATGAGCGCTTTATCAGTCCAAACCGCTGCCGTTTTCTGCCTGTCGACTTGGCGCTGGGGGCTACCCAGCTAACAGTCGAGAATTTCAGTTTGGTGCCTAGACCTGGACAAATGAAGCCAACATTGACTTCCGTACCAGGTAGGGTACAATCCAATGACCTCCCATTTTGATCTTCCTCCACTCGGACGAGGTTGTTTCGGCTTTCCGCTCTAGGCGTGCGGAATCCAATCTGTCCTTGTTGGACTTGCTCCATAATGGACAAGTTCCATGCATCCCCAGCTTTGTCTAGGCCTCGGGCGAGGTCTAGATTATCCCATCCCAGATTCTCTCCGGGCAGACGAATCTCAGTGCTATCCTTGTTGGACTTGCTCCATAATGGACATTTCCACTCATTTCTAGCTTTGTCTAGGCCTCGGGTGAGGTCTAGATTATCCCATCCCAGATTCGCTCCAAGCGGACGAATCTTGGAGCCATTCTTGTTGGACTTCTCCATAATGGACAAGTTCCACACATCCCTAGCTTTGTCTAGGCCTCGGGCGAGGTCTAGATTATCTCATCCCAGATTCGCTCTGGGTAGACGAATCTCGATGCCATCCTGGTTGGACTTGCTCCATGACGGACAAGTCCCACATATTTCCAGCTTTGTCTAGGCCTCGGGCGAGGTCTAGATTGTGCCATCCCAGATTCTCTCCGGGCGGACGATTCTCGGTGCTATCTTTGTTGCACTTGCTTTATAATGGACAACTTCCACTCATTTACAGCTTTGTCTAAGCCTCGGGCGAGGTCTAGATTATCCCATCCTAGATTCGCTCTGGGCAGACGAATCTCGATGCTATCCTTGTTGGACTTGCTCCATAATGGACAAGTTCCACTCATTTCCAGCTTTGTCTAGGCCTCGGGTGAGGTCTAGATTATTCCATCCCAGATTCGCTCCTGGAGGAGGAATCTCGGTGCTATCATTGTTGGACTTGCTCCATAATGGACAAGTTCCACACATCCCCAGCTTTGTCTAGGCCTCGGGCGAGGTCTAGATTATCCCATCCCAGATTCGCTCTGGGCGGACGAATCTCGATGCCATCCTGGTTGGACTTGCTCCATGACGGACAAGTCCCACATATTTCCAGCTTTGTCTAGGCCTCGGGCGAGGTCTAGATTGTCCCATCCCAGATTCTCTCCGGGCGGACGAACCTCGGTGCTATCCTTGTTGCACTTGCTTTATAATGGACAAGTTCCACTCATTTCCAGCTTTGTCTAGGCCTCGGGCGAGGTCTAGATTATCCCATCCCAGATTCGCTCTGGGCGGACGAATCTCGGTGCTATCCTTGTTGGACTTGCTCCATAATGGACAAGTTCTACTCATTTTCAGCTTTGTCTAGGCCTCGGGCGAGGTCTAGATTATCCCATCCCAGATTGCTCTGGGTGGATGAATCTTGGAGTCATCCTTGTTGGACTTGCTCCATAATGGACATGTTCCACTCATTTCCAGCTTTGTCTAGGCCTCGGGCGAGGTCTAGATTATCCCATCCCAGATTCACTTCGGGCAGACGAATTTCGGTGCTATTCTTGTTGGACTTGCTTCATGATGAACAAGTTCCACATATTTACAGCTTTGTCTAGGCCTCGGGAGAGGTCTAGATTATCTCATCCCAGATGCGCTCCCGGTGGACGAATCTTGGAGCCATTCTTGTTGGACTTTCTCCATAAAGGACAAGTCCCACATATTTTCAGTTTTGTCTAGGCCTTGGGCGAGGTCTAGATTATCCCGTCCCAAATTTGCTCCGGGAAGTCGAATCTTGGAGCCATCCTTGTTGGACTTGCTTCATGACGAACAAGTTCCACTCATTTCTAGCTTTGTCTACATCTTGGGCGAGGTCTAGATTATCCCATCCCAGATTCGCTCCGGGCGGACGAATCTCGGAGCCATCCTTGTCGGACTTGCTCCATGATGGACAAGTCCCACATATTTCCAGCTTTGTCTAGATCTCGGGCAAGGCCTAGATTATCCCATCCCAGATTTGCTCCGGGCGGACAAATCTTGGTGCCATCTTTGGTGGACTTGCTCCATAGCGGACAAGTCCCATTTCAACTCTTTTTCTGGGCCTCGAGCAAGGTCTAGGTGACCCCTTTCGGGATTCGCTCTAGGCGAATGAATCTCAGTGTCACTCTTTTATTGAATTCCCCACTTACTCTGTTCGCCCCTCTTCTCGGGTTGATAGCCCTAACTATCCGGTGACGAGTCCATCAACCCATCAATGGGCTGATAACCCAAACTATTCAGCCGGTTGGTTCGTTAACTTACCGTGCCCTATCCTTTAGCTTGTAGGTTTGATATTCTTTTCCGATGCCCCTTCTTTTGTGCTGATCCCCCTTGACATCCGTCATCATTCTATCCTTCGGACGGCAAGTCCGGCATCTTGCCATGCATCTTCCTTGGCCGGATGGTCCGTCATTTCGCCAGGTTTGCCCCAAGCCAATGAGTCTGACAGACTTGTCAAGGCACACTTTGGCACAAGTCGGGAAGTCTCTCACGCTCTCCTCCGAGAGCTGAGCTACCCACTCACTTTTAGCATCATCCTCATGAATTACCTAGCATTAGGGTCATCCATTGCATCAGCGTCATGCATTGGGCCTTGAGTCATGACTTGTCGGTGCATCCACCGAATAAGTGGCTCACGGCCCCACAGCAAGTACCACTCTCCCGCGGACTTAAATGGGGTGTCCTGTCAACCCTGAGCATCGGTCTTGGTTCCATCCGTCACTCGACCTCGCTCAGGGAGGGGCATCTGTAGACACCCCAATTTTGAGATCATTTGGCAGCAGGCTTCTCCGGATGATGCTCTGGTTGCGACCACCAAAACCCTAGCCTACACAAACCCAATCAGACCCACACTAGTCCACTCTAACCCAATTAAACTTAAAACCAAACAAATTAAATAAAATCCACTTAAAATCTAAGAAATAAGATAAAAACCCTAATTAATTAAATAGAAACTCTAATTAATCAAATAACCAAACGTAATTAAATAAAATACAATTAAAACCACTTAAACCCACTTAAATCCAATTAAAATACAATGAAAACCCTAATTCAAATAAAATCCACT
>JAMKQA010035056.1:0-10574 GCA_024699735.1 Posidonia australis | reverse complement strand
AGAACACCAGGATCCGTCCCATTGGAACGAACCGTGGATAGGAAAATCTCAAATGTAAAAGAACACCAGGATCCGTCCCATTGGAACGAACCATGGATGGGAAAATCTTAAATGTAAAAGGAACACCAGGATTCGTCCCATTGGAACGAATCGTGGATAAGAAAATTCCAAATGTAAAGAAACACCAGGATCCCTCCCATTGGAACGAACCGTGGATAGGAAAACCTCAAATGTAAAAGAACACCAGGATTCGTCTCATTGGAACGAACTGTGGATGGGAAAATCTCAAATGTAAAGGAACACCAGGATCCGTCCCATGGGAACGAACCGTGGATAGGAAAATCTCAAATGTAAAGAAACACCAGGATCTGTTCCATTGGAACGAACCGTGGATAGGAAAATCTCAAATGTAAAGGAACACCAGGATCCGTCCCATGGGAACGAACCGTGGATGGCAAAATCTCAAATGTAAAGGAACACCAGGATCCGTCCCATTGGAACGAACCGTGGATAGGAAAATCTCAAATGTAAAGGAACACTAGGATCCGTCCCATTGGAACGAATCATGGATGGGAAAATTCAATTGTAAAAGGAATACCAAGATCCGTTCCATTGGAACGAACCTTGGATGGGAAAATTCAAATGTAATAGGAACACCAGGATTCGTCTCATTAAAACGAACCGTGGATGGGAAAATCTCAAATGTAATGGAACACCAAGATCCGTCCCATTGGAACGAACCATGGATGGGAAAATTCAAATGTAAAAGGTACACCAGGATCCGTGCCATTGGAACGAATCGTGGATGGGAAAATCTCAAATGTAAATGAACACAGGATTCTTCCCATTGGAACGAACCGTGGATGGGAAAATTTCAAATGTAAAAGAACACCAGGATCCGTCCCATTGGAACGAACCGTGGATAGGAAAATCTTAAATGTAAAGGAACACTAGGATCCGTCCCATTGGAACGAACCGTGGATAGGAAAACCTCAAATGTAAAAGAACATGCCACCTTTTCTGGCACAGAAGTTGTGAAGACTTCCTTCGCCCAGATTGGGGCAATAAAATGAGATACTCGGCTATTATTTGGGTGGTCCCCACTGCCAAGCCGACAGACAAAAGAAAGTAGAGTCTGGCACTAGTCTTGCACTTGTTGTCAGGGTGGCGATCTTCGTTCCACATCAACCATGATCAATTAATCAAGCTGGCCAGAAATGTTCTGAAGAATTTTAATATCAAAGTCAAAGGAATGTTTACATGTACTTCAACTTGTAGAGAACCAGTAACATGACATGAATGTTAAGAATCTACATCATCTCTGGTTCTCTTGGAGCCCGAGGTTTTGGCAAAGAGCATCCGGCTCAGGGCGGCGCTACAGATTAGCCAGGTCTCTTCCACTTCAGCTTCATAATCTGCTATGAAACTCTTGCCCTCTATGAATGCAAGATCTTTTGATCGCATGGAGCCACTGAGCTGGCGAGATAGCTCCTTAGTCATAGTGTAGGAGCTCAGGGGGCATTTCTGGAATCGTGCTGGCATTCGCCCTTGAACGAAAGAATCTTGTTGGTAACTGAAGTGCCGCATCACATGGATTGGGTGATAATCCACTCCACCAGTCAATCCCAGCAGGACAATAAGCCGTATGTCTACTGCATTGAAGAAAGCCTCAAAGTCATGAGAAGCCAAGGGAATAATGCGCTAGATGATTTTTTGTTCTGTCAAGCTTTCTAAATGCTCGTATTCCTTCTGAACTAAGGTGAGGGTGCACGCATGGCCGCTTTGACAGTAGGATTCGAAGGCTGATCGTTGCGGGCGCAAGACTTCTACACCCAGATGTGAGCCAACCATACTTGTACAAAAGCTCCACAGTCATAAAAGTGCCGGCAGCGGCGCAGTGATCGGTCTAGAGCCCGGTATGTTTCTGCCAGGATGACTGGGGCTAAGTCTATCTGTCGAGTGACAACTGCCAAAGCAATCTCAGCGACTTCAATACTCACAACCATCCGGCCATGGCTGAAAATCAGCTCTCCCAAGAAGCGGACAACAAAGCCTTTCAACCATAGGTCATCGCCTAGGGAGGTGTGCATTCTGACCACTTTGTCAAAGTAAGCTAGTTTTAGCATGGAAGAAAGTCCATCTGTACAGATGAGCTGATGACCGCAATCACTGGTCGATAGGCCAGTTAGCTCGCACAAGACTGAGGAATACCCGTCACGCTGCATGAATAAGGTGGGTCCCAGGAACCTCTGTAGGTAGCAAATTCTGTGGACCTCCTCCAGGGTTGGGGTCAGTTCGATCCTCCCAAAGCGGAATATGTGATGATCCGGCTTCCAGAATTGGGCAGTTGCACACAGAAAATAACAAGAAACCTCCACCTTTGCGATATCCAGAAGCTTTGAAGAGATTCCCCAAATCCGCAGCTTGTCACGATCACTTTCAGTTAACTATTTGATCCAAGCCTAGAGAACATCTGAGCATTGTGTGGGCACAACCATTGTGGGGTAACCCATGATCTGTAAGGCACCTCAGCTTTCTTGGCTCGAGACTCCTCAGAAGGGGTAAACGATCTCATGTAGGACATGTTCAAAATATTACTCTTTAGAAACTGATTTCCACTTTACTTCATTCAACAGCTCTTAGCAGAATCAAAGCAGACAGATAAAAGCTGAAATAGTATTGTCAGGATTAGAGAAATTGATCCAGAACTGAAGACTGCAGCTAACCGAATAGGGAGTTGCTGAACAGAATTAAATCTTGTGCACAACCCTGAGGGAAGGTCCTGGTTACCCAACTAGTTTTAACCAAGTACCCGAGTAATGAGATATGACCAGCAAATCTGGGGAATTAGAACTATTGGATGACTGTGCCTCCCGACCGACCACTAGGGATCCTCGACCTGTAGAGCAGCTGACATGCCCCTGGTTGAGTGTTGGCTTAAAGCGTGTAACCATAGGACAGCTGACATGCCCTTGGTGGACATGGATGACTCTTAACCAATGAGAGCAGCTTACATGCCCCTGGTCGAGTGCTGGCTCAGTGTGTCTAGCTATAGGGCAGCTGACATGCCCCTGGTTTGACATAATTGGCCCTAAACCAACGAGAGCAGCTTACATGCCCCTGGTTTAGGCGATGTCCTCTTGATTATCTCGAATTGAAAGTTGCTGTCACATTCAAGACAAGAGAGCCAAGTAACACACTGCGACGCTCATTAGGATGATGTTTACAGGAAGAAATGTATGCATGCCAAATGATTTGTTGGATCTTATTGGTGCCCTCAGCATTGGGATGCCTATTGCCAAGTACAAAGGAATGGCAACTCCAGACTTCACGAGACTCTATCCAAGCCCCTAGTTGTTGGGTGGCTCTCTGGAAATGGGTCACTGTGTTTTGGGCTCCATTCCAAATCTCACTGGACCATACCCCTGCTTTTTTATTTTACTTATTCTTTATTCTTTCTCCCTCATAGGCGTGTGGGTTCACCCTATCCCTGGCTTGGAGGTAATAGGTACCTAGTCTATGGTAGAGAGCTGCTGCTTGTTTAAAGGGTTGGCTAGGCCCTTTTGGAACATGTCTCCTAGGTACTCACTCTGACTCCTCTCAAAGATAAACTAGAGGGACAGAGCTACCCGTCACGCCTCTCTCTTTAAGGTTGACTTCTACCTGCGACTTCTGTCTTCTTATTCTTTTGTGTCCTTTCACAGATATATATATTTTATTTCATTTCTCACGCTTTCATTCTCACCCCTACCATTTTATCTCCCTCTGCGAGTTGTAGGGTCCCTAAAGAGCTTGAATACTTCGCCCACTTCACAATGAAAGGTGGCTCCCTCACTCCCTAGGTTCCTGAATCGTATCTACCTGAGGAGGTGCTACACATTCCCAACATTGGCAGGCTTATTCTGCCTATCATCATCGGGCTAAGATCCCTGCATGTACTGATGCAAGCAAACTACGCCCTATATATGCATACTCTGTATGAGAATTAGTGTGTTGTGATGCAGAGCTACATGGATGTAGGAAGAGCATGGATTTATGCATGCATGGAGGAAAGTGTTGGTGTCGTAGAGTGAGGACACACTGTTTTATGATCACTGATAGTACTTTTTTAGGTAGCATGAATTAACTGACTCTGACTATTCAATGCAGTCCATGTCCTCAAGGATAACAGCCTCTGATGGTGTTTTAGATTGGTCACTGTAACCCTAGTCTTCCTGTATGCACCCTCGATGATTCTTGGCTCTGCTATTCCCGAACTTGCGCCTGACTGTTCTACCTCTGATGAACAAAAGCTCTTACTATCATGCTGTCTTTGTACAGCATGTGCAACAGGTGGGCAGCTGTCCTTTGTCTGACTGATGTGAGTGCTTCCGCCGGAGTTCCCTCCTAAGCCTAGCTCAGGATCATTTTTTTTTGGACCCCACTGCTCAAGTGGGGCCAGGTCTGATAATACCACCTAGACCCGCCTCCCGACTGATTGGAGATAAACTCCTCTAGTCTAGCATTCAAAGACTTGTTCTCTTCAAGGGTCATGATAGTAGACCGACCCTGTACAACTGTTTACTCCTCTATGTCCTCTGTCATTACTGCCTTCCCTTTCTTGCGCCTAAGTTCATCCTGCGCATCTTCGGCTAGTACCGATAACTGCTCCTGAAATAGGACCTCCAAGTCACTAAGCATGTTATCCACTTGAGCTACCACGACATCTCCTTCCTCTTCATCGGAAGTGAAATCCACATAATACGCATTGGTAGTCCTTAACACCTCAGGTACTGGCTCTAGCTGCCCTGGCTGTAATCCCTCCAAAACTGACTATTGTTCTGAAGCTGTTACTGCTGATTCTTCCCCTATTGCATCCCAAACTGCAACCGGATTGGTAGACAGACCTTCTGTAGACTTTGGAGGCGGCAATGTTAGCATAGCTATCCCTGGGGATATGGATGACGTTGAACCCATTCCGAAGTCCATAATTTCCCCTTCTGAATAGTAGTCCTCTATGCATACCCATTTTGGCTCCCTAATCGGCTCAATTGGCTTAGGCTCTGCAAACATGAAACTCCGATTGGGATCCAGCAATCCCGCACAGACAAAATTATTTAAATCTCGTGGAATAATGAGCTTTTGAAACTTACGATGCTTTGTGTATCTGTCTTGCGGCTTGTGCTCGTATTCCAGTCCTTCAAACTTGCGTCCTCACTCCGCGGCAATTGGTTCTGCGATTCATTGGCCATTCCGCCCAAGAGGTGCTCCCTTCTCGTACCCCCATCTCTGACATAGATTCTCGACCATCAAAAAGGGGTTGCCAAAAGCGGCCAAATGACTAATGCGCTCGAGAATTAGAATAAAGTTGACCAGTTCAAAACGGTCGACACGGTAGAGCACATCAAAAGGTCTGGAGTCAAAATGGAGAGTATGGAGTGACACTAAAGAGACTGCAGAATTAGAAGGCTCAATGAAGGACTGACTCAGCTGATAAAAGAATGGATCTAAAATATCATGGATGAGGAAAGAAGGATCAAAAGATTCAACCTCATCCGAAGAAAGGAAATAAACTCCCAAAGCTCCCGGCACATGCTCAGGCAAAGGCTAGCTGACTATGTTGCTAGATGTGGATGCAGATGAATGAGGTGTCCGTGCAGCGGGCCTAGGCTCTGCCTCCTGTGTGTTAATGGTGAAAGCCTTGCGGTCAATCAAGCTCTGAATTGCATTCCGGAGTGTATAGCAATTATCCATAGAGTGCCCGGCGACTCTATGGTAACTGCAAAATAAATCCGCCTTAAACCATGGTGGAGTCGTGTTTGGCGGTGGGCGGATTTCTGGAAGCTTCAGTAATGACGCCACCTTAAGAAATATGACGCTCAGCGGCTCAACCAGAGGAGTGTAGTCTCTCTCAGGTCGTGGTGACCGCCTAGGTCCCAGGTAACACCCCTGCCTTGCCGGTGCTAGCTGGTAAACCGGCTCGCCGGTGGTTGTGATTTGTGAAGTGCGTGGAGCCCTAAGTGTAGGAGAATAAATGACCTGATTCCGAGCTAGCGGGCTCACCATATTCACTGATATAGCAGGAGCTCCTACGTATGCCACATCATTCTTAGCAGAATCCTTCTTCCGGCCAAACCCAGTGTTAGATCCATGGTTGCCATTGTTATTGTTACTGGTTCAGCTGGTAGCCATAGTCTGATTGGCAAATACTGCTAGCGTAGGGAAGCTTCCGCTATTTAGTGAACTCTCTACACGGGTGCCAGCTTTGATCATGACAGTGAAGGTGGAAATGGGCTAGATGCTTAACAAAGCCCTAGTGGCTGGCTATGCTCCTCGAATAATTATTTCGATAGACTCCTCGTCATAGGGTCTATCGCGCACTAGTGAAGCGAGGGCTCGCCAATGCCCGACGTACTCCTCGAACGGCTCATGGGGCTTTTGGTTGGTGGCGACTAGGTCCTCACGCTTTGGGACCATGTCGAGATTAAAAGAGTACTGTTCCAGGAAAGCTTGGCTTAGATCATTCCAAGTCTTGATGGTGGTCATATCCAGCGATGTGAACCACTTTAGAGCTAGACCTGTAAGACTTTTCTGGAAAAGGTGAATGAGAAGTCTCTCGTCAGCCTGGAGCTGAGCCAGATCGCCACAGGACGCCCTGAGGTGCGAAATTGGGCAGCCATTCCCATTGTATTTCTCGAATTCCGAGATATGGAAGTTCGGTGGGAGTACCACCTTTGGGAAATAGTAGAGGTCCCAGAAAGAGAAAGACTGGCGATCCCCACCCTGCACTTGTCGAAGAGCTTTCTCCAGGTCATTCATCCTGGTGAAAAGTGCATTGGGAGTTGCTGCCGACATTGAGTGTGCAACCGGGGCGGGTCCCACGTATGCTGTGTCTATAGCACCCGTGTGCTCCTCCAGATCTATCATCTCGCCACCTGGTGTTGTGGCGTGATGACCAGCGTACCCGTGTGTGTGTGCTAGTGGTGGTGTGCATACTGATGCAAAGGTATTGAAATGTTATGCAGTGCGGTGCGTGTAGTTGTGTGTGGGAGTAGTAGCTGTTGAACCGGTATGGTCGGGTTCGTTGGCCGATGTACTCCCGCTAGCCCAAGAGGCTGACCACCAGTTGAAGGAGGAATATGCTGTGCATGTTGTGGATATGATGCTATAGGCAGAGTGGCTACGCCCGTTGTCGAGACAGCGGGTAGCTGTGGCAACAGCTGCAGTGGTGGAGGAACTGGTGCAACATGAAGTGCCTGAGCAGGTGGAATGGGATCCTCAGGAATGGGATAAACAGGCGCAGTCAAAGTGGGATCCAAAGAGAAAGCCATGCTTTGCAACCTCTGTTCAAGGGCCAGAAGCTGTCGAGATTGTATAGTGGCAGAACCATTAGCAACAGCACCGAGGGCTAGAAGATCAAGTGGTAGGGATGTCATAGGGGGCTGGAGGTTCAAAGATGTTGCGGGTTGGATTCCTATTAAAGATACAATCGTAGCCAACTAGGTGTCAAGTGGATGAGGGTCAACAGAAGGACAGGGTATCGTCAGATCAGATGCCTTGGAAGTTGTCATGGTAACCGCCTCCGTTGCGGGCTCCTGGCCAATAAAGGTCTGCCAGTGTCCCGAAACCGAAGGGTGAGGAACTCTTGGTGCTTGGAAAAAACCACCATGGAGCGATGAAGGAATGACTGATCAGAAAGCAAAAGAGTGAGGAGGGGCAGAAACAGGAATCCCTTCTAGAGCAGCTGGTGTAGAGGTCTCAGAAGCTTGCTGGGCCATAATGGACTGCGAACGGGTAAGGACAGGGCTGCGATTACAAGTGAAAGGACGACGTTTACGAGGAGCTATCATCGGAAGTGACGAATAGCTCAAGGAAAGACAGTCGAGAACAATGCCTCAAGACAAAGGTCATAGAAAGGAACTCCCAGGCTTAAACCTAGGAATTCGCACACAGAACTCTATTCCTGGCAAAAGAAAAGAAACCTAATGTGTTAGTGGAAAAGAGATAAAAAAGTGAAAAAGGGAAGACAAGACAACAAAAGAAAATAAGTTAGCTATGAAGTTGTTTATTAGGGTGGCATGATTGACACACATGCACATGAATGCTACTAACATGCTCTCTCTCACCATGCATGTCACACATGGATCGGACCATATGGGACGCACTCATGGGTTTGGATTTTGACTCTGGTCATAAAGTAAGGTCCCCGTTCTAAATCCTGGTCAAAGCGCAGGCAATGAATGGGTGGTGCATTGGTGGCCTCGTCTCCTGCAGTAGCAAGGAGCTGTACCCTCTACTAGCACCGACACGACCCTAGACAAGGGGGGACAAACTAACAACACGCTCTACGCCAAAGCTATAGAACGGGCTACTAGGATCGTCCTTCGCAAACTGTGGGTAGACCGAGAGGAGAAGATGCATGCCCTATATAATCAAACATGCGATATGCTTTGGTGTCTTTTACTTGCGTTTTATTAAACCAGAGGGGATTATGAGCATTTGTCTCTAGTTATGCCTTATTAATTGATCGTCTAAGTTTGTATGTTTTATTTTAACCAGATAGGGAGGCAAACATGTCTCTACTCTCCTAATCATGGTAAATTCAAAAAGAAGGAAAAAACACACAATCATGGCATCCAAAAAAGTCAGACAAAAGGCATGAACATGGCATGTGCTGGTGTAGTGCTCAAGTAGGTGAATAAAAAGCAAGTATTGACAAACAAAGCATGAAATAAATCATGTGCATGTGCGGTGGCATAGCAATAGTGTAAAGTAAGCAAAAAAGGCATGTTCAGTCAAATATGTACAAGCAAATAAGAACAAGTAAACAAGCATATTGTAAACAGACCAAAGACAAGTAGGGAAACCAGAACAAAAGCTAGAATCAAGTTATCTCAGCGGAGTCGCTAGTTCCTGTGACCATGCTGGTGGAACCCTTGTGCGGCTGTGACATCTGGGCCTCATTATCCATTTTTTATTGTAAACCATGTAATTATTTGCAATATTGTGTATAATGGTTTATTAATGGGTAATCTGTTGTTTCTTGGTCGTGTGAGGTTGTGGTTGGCTTTCTATGCATCTGATTGTGATTTGGGATCCATGTGAAGTCCGATTTGACGATGCAAAGTTGCCTCAGTTTGCGTGCATGTCTTTTCTTCCTTTCTTTTCCTTCTTTTTCTCCTTCATTTCCTTCCTCTCACAAGCCACATACTTTTCTCCCCGTCCCGTTCCCTTCCCTGACCCGTGCCACCAGCGACACTAGTCCATGCCTCGCCGTCTCCTCCGATGCGATGGGCGGTCGGCGCGGTACGGGTGGAGAGGAGGATAAGTGGAGGTCGCGGCATGTAGAGAGAGGAAGGGGTGACAAAGAGAGGAGGAGAGGGAGAGGATCGGCGCGTAACGAAGGAGGTGGTGAGCCGCTCGTGTGTTCCACCGACAGAGGAGGCTTCGTCGGGGCGCGAGGAGGTTCGCCGGAGTGTAGGGAAGGTCGCCGGGTGCTGTGCCAGGTACGCGACCCCTTCCCTTTCCTCCGTTTGGTGTTTTGTTGATAGTAGGATTATTTGCATGAAAATCAAGATAATGCATGGAAAATTGTAGAAAAATCATGAAATGAATGGGAATGTGTTGTATTGCATGAGAATGTAGAGATCATGTGGTTAGGATTCATGTTTGTGGGGAAAATATGATTTTGGGGTTGAAGGCTACAGTAGCCGTTCTTAAGCCCTTTCCCCTTGTGATTTTCGTATGAGCTGTGTGGTTGATGAAATCATGAATGGTTTGAGGGGTTTTGTAGTAGACTTGAGGGCCTACACCCCATGATTTTATGGAAATTTATGATGCTTGTTTGGGGGGTCCGATCGGGACTCCCACTTGGGGCGATTTTCGCTGCCTAAGCAAGGGTGTGTCCTGTCTGCGGGGAATTCGGTATACCGAAAAAATTCGGTATGCTGAAATCCTAGCAGATTAGGCCAGGACCCAAGGTTTGGTAGACCGAAATTTCACGGTCAATCGAAACAGGGGGTTTCGGCATATCGAAAAAATTCGGTATGCAGTTTTTGCCCTAACTTTTAAAGGTTAAAAGGTGATTTTTAATGAATGTTAAGTGGTTGTTATGGTATGGTGGGTTTATGTGAATGATGTTTGCCCTGTGTAACAACATGGAGGCATATGGAATCCCAAACAAATGTATTTGGTTATGGTTTTGGGTTTTGACCCTACAAATGAATGAAAAGATGGTTTTGTGTGGTTTTGGGCATGAGACCCAATTTATGATTTTGATGGCTTGAGTTGGGACCCCAGTGGAGGGTCAAGTGTTGCAAGGAAACAGAGTCCTGCAACGGAAAGAATGAAATGGAAAATGCTATTTGAAAAATTGGAAAAAGTTTTGAATGGAACACTAATAATGTGTTATGAACAAGACTGTGGTTTCCAAGCTTGAGTCGGTATAGGCTGAGCCTGGGCCTTTGAGCCTAGTTGTTTGGGTCACCGAGCTCGTAGCGGTGTAGGCTGAGCCTGGGCCTTTGAGCCTAGTTGTTCGGGTCACCACCGGTGTAGGCTGAGCCTGGGTAGTTGTACCTAGTTGTTCGGGTCACCGA
>JAMKQA010035054.1:0-11041 GCA_024699735.1 Posidonia australis | reverse complement strand
GGTGAGCCAACTCAGCTCACAGAATCTCTGATTGGGGCTCTGGCTTGCTAATAGGTTTGGGGCTTGGTTTAAGGGTTGATCACATCCAAAGCAACATAAGGATACTCATCTCCGGGTTACCTCAAAATCGGGGTGTCTACAGGTGCAAATCTGAAAAAATGTGAAATCAGATGTTCATTTGTATTTCAAACATGTTTTTTGATAAAAACTTTATTTAAGTGGTGATTTTACATGTACATGTGATCAATAGATGTGAAACATATTAAAATGTAATTTAAAATGCAACAAAAACTATCATTAATGATTTAAGAAAGTTTCAGAGTCCTAGATGTAAATTTTCCTATCTAAAATGTGACATCTGGGCCAAATTATCCATTTTAATTGTAAACCATGTAATTGGTAGTGATATTGCTTAAATGATTTATTAATGGATAATCTGTTGATTTTGGGTGTGTGAGCTTGTGGTTGGCTTTCTGTGCACCTGGTTGCGATTTGAGACCAATGTGAAGTCCAATTTGAGGATGCACAGTCGCTTCGATTTGCGTGCCTATCTTTTTTTCCTTTCTTTTCCTTCTTTTTCTCCTTTCTTTTCCCTTTCCTCTCATGAGCCTGCACCATTTTTCCGTCTCCTTCCTTCCCTTCCCCAACCCGTGCCACCAACGACGCCAACCCGTGCCTCGCCGTCTCTTCCGACGCGATGGGCGACCGGCGCGACGCGGATGAGAAAGAGGATAAAGGGAGGCTACGGCGTGTGGAGAGAGGAGGAGGTGAACGAGAGAGGAGAAGAGAAAGAGGAACGGCCGCAAGCGAGCAGGTGGTGTGAGCCGCTCGTGTGTCTGCCGGTAGAGGAGGCTTCGCCGGGGGGCTAAGCCAGGTACTCGAACCCTTTCCCTTCCTCCGTTCAGTGTTTCATTAACGATGGGTTAATTGCATGAAAATTGGGATAAATGCACGAAAAATTTTGGAAAAATCATGAAATGAATGGGATTGTGATATATAGCATGAGAATATAGATATCATGCGGTTAGGATTGATATTTGTGGGGAAAATGTAATTTTGAGGTTGAAGGCTACAGTAGCCGTTCTTGAGCCCCTTTCTCTTATGATTTTCGTATGAACTGTGTGGTGGATGGAATCATGAATGGTTAGAGGGGTTTTGAAGTAGACTCAAGGGTCTACACCCCATGATTTATTGATGATTTTTTAATTTAGTTTAGAGGGGCCGATCGAGACTCCCACCTTGGGCGATTTCCGCCATTCGGAACAGGGGAGGTGCCCTGGTTTCGGGCGATTCGGCATGCTAAACATACCGAATCTCTGTCAGATTAGCCAGATACCTGATATCGACAGACTGAAAACACCTGGTCGACCGATTTAGGGGTTTTCGGTAAACCGAAAATATTCGGTATACCGAACCAGGGATCTTCGGTATACCGATCTGGAGATTCGGTCTGCCGTTTTTGCCCTGAACCTGGTATGCATAAATTGTGAATTTAAATGAAGGATAAATGGTTTTAATGGTATGTTTGATATATGTTAATGATGTTTTCCCTATGTAATGACATAGAGGAAGGTGGAACCCAAATAAATAGATTTGGGCATGATTTTGGGTTTTAATCCCATAAATGAGTGAAAAGGGATGATTTTGTGTGGTTTTGAGCATGAGACCCAATTTATGATTTTAAGTATGGTTTTCATGGCTTGAGTTAGGACCCCTAGTGGAGGGTCGAGTGTTGCAAGGAAATAGAGTCCTGCAATGAAAAGAATAAAATGGACAATGGTTTGAAAGAAAGTTGAAAGAGTTTTGAAATGGACCACTAATAATGTCGTTGCCGAGCTTGAGACGGTGTAGGCTGAGCCTAGGTTTTTGAGCCTAGTTGTTCGGGTCACCGACGGTGTAAGCTGAGCTTGGGTCGTTGTACCTAGTTGTTCGGGTCACCGAGCTCATGACGGTGTAGGCTGAGCCTAGGTTTCTGACCCTAATTGTTCGGGTCACCGACGGTGTAGGCTGAGCATGGGTCATTGGACCTAGTTGTTCGGGTCACCGATGGGGCGTCAGATAGAGACGTATCCCGTGCACATATGAGAAATGAATTGAGGTCGGTTGGCCAGGGCGGTGACATCCCGCACAGGGAATTTCACTGCGGTAGTGTAGGAAGGAAGAGGAAGGATGTCCTCACCTACTGCTTGTGCACCTGGTTACCCCTGATCAAGGTAACAACAGTAAAGAAAAGTGGAAATGAGTAAAGAAATGTGGTTTGGTCAGGATTGGACTTATAAAATAGTCCTAAAATCCTGAAATGAATTGATGATGGTGTTTTTACCAATTGTCAGCCTGTATTTATGATTTGGTTTTGAACCCTTGAGGCATTGTGTTTTAGGCTGGATCTGGTCAGAAATGTGAATTTGAAAAGTGTGATTTTGGGAAGAAATCCCAAGTATTGAAAAGATATGTTTTGGAAAATGAATTCCAAAGGTTTTGACGGAAAATGCAAAAGTGTGTTTTGAAAGAGAATGTGGTTTTGGAATGAGTTTCCAAATGTTTTGAGAAAAGAAAAGAAACATGGCTTTTGAAAAGAGCATGGAATCGGGATTGAATTCTCAAATGATTTCCAAAAAAGGGGAAGTGGATTTTCAAAATAAAACCAAGTTTTGAAAAGAATAAAAGAAATGAGTTTTTACGGTTTTACCGAGATTTTGTGGTTTGTTTGTTTGGGGCGCGTACTGGGTGACTTAGATGTCACTCATGCGTGCTTATTTGGTTTTTAGGCGCAGACCGCGTGCAACCGAGTTCCAGTGCAGGAGTTGGAGCTTTAAGCCACACATTGTGATCCTAGAGGTGAGCCTTAGTTACAGTTATTTGATGTTTCTGTAATTAGTATAATTATGCTTGATACTGTGTTTTGGTAGCGTGCCCGGGATCAGGGCGTTACTTAAAAACGTTATAGATTGAGTTCAGGGATTGATATGCAAAATTTCTAGACCAAAATATGACAAAAATAAAGTTTTTTACATGATCAGTGTAATTATGGATAATTTTAAGGTCTTAAATGCAAATTGTTCAAAGGAAACTATTTTTAAAGAACTCTGGGAGTAGAATGCAAAATCTCAGGACTTAAATGTAAAGAAAACATGATCTCAAGGGTTTAAGTGTGATAAAACATGCATGAATTGGACTGAAATGCTATTTAAATTTAAATTGGAAAAAATATGAAATATTTACAATACAATTTTAAAATAAAGAAACTCAAGGGTCACAAAATAAATATTCAAGACTCATTTGCAAAGAAAACATAAATATAGGGGTCTAACTGTGAAGAAACAAACATACATGGGATTAAAAATGAAATTAAAACTTAAACAAGACAAAACATGCAATATTTACAAAAATAATGAAACAATGAAACTTATTTAAATCTTCAAGGGCTTAAACACAAAACTACAGGACCTAAATGTAATAAAAAAGGACCTGGATGTAAGAAAGGACCTAGATGTAAGGAAAAAGGACCTAGATGCAAGAAAAAAGGACCTAAAAGAAATTCCAGGGACTTATATGTAATGATAAATAGGACCTATGTGTAATTATTAAAACTTAAAAGAAAAATTCCTAAATCTATCTGTTTCGAAGATCGTTGGCGATCCCTCTCCAGCGAGCCCCTAGCGACGGTGCAGCGGCGAGAAGGTGGTGGTGGTGGTTAGAAAAGCTAGGGGACTTCACGGGGAGCACCTCCAGGGTAGTGGGATGGACTGAGGAGGCCTGAGAGGCCTCCCCCACTTCGGGCTCCGGCAAGCGTCGGTCGACGCTGGAGAAGACGACTACGGAGGCTTTTGGAGGCGATGCGGAGGCTGGGCTGACGTGGCGAGCACTGGAGGACCTCCGGGGAGACGTGGCAAACGTTCCAGAGGTGCCAGGAGGCTTCGTGTGCGATGGAGGTGTCCTCCCCATCTCCCCGTTGACGGCGACGGCAGTTGTGGGTTGTCGGATCATCGCGGTTGTTCAAGCGGCAGAATGAAGGCTCTCTGGAGTTCGTGGGAGCTCGAGGTTCGTCAGGGAAGCACGCGAAGGTCGCGTCAGTGCTTGGAGGGCTTTAGAGATTCCATGGTGCCGCGGTAGCGATCATTGGCACAAAGCAGCGGTGACGGCGTCCTCGTGCGCAGGAGACTGGTGGGTTCCTCTTCCAAGCGAAGGGGACCCCAGGAAGATAAAGAGGAAGATGAAGGGGAGAGCCAAGGGGCCTTCTCTGGATCAGGAGGCCTAAGCCTCGCCGGTGGTGGCGAACCCACCACCAGAGGAAAGGAAGACTACTGGCAGGGAGGCTTACATCAGCTGAACTTGCCTAAAAAGCTAGGAGGAGTCTTCTGGACCTATGGCATATACTGAGGAATGAAAGAATGGGGAAGAAGAGTACCTGGTTGGTGGATTGGTTGTCCTCCGACGAAGCTCGATGGCGGTGCTCCTTTGGGTTGATGCTTTGGCGGTGGTTCAGTGAAGCTCCTGGGTTGCAAAGGTGATGGAGGGAGTGCACTGGATATGGTGGTAGTGGCTGGGTGGTCTGGGGCTCGAATGAGGGTGTTTTCTCAAGCTCTCTCCTCTGGTCTCCGGCGATCTCTCCGTCTGGTTTCTCCTCTTCGCTCTATCCAGTTCAGATGTCCCTCTCAGTTGTGGTTGTCCAACTTCTTAAGGGGTGGAAGGAGAGGTTAAGGGATCATGGTGTCGTGGCTGCAATTGGCCAGAACTAGGGAATGAGGGATATGGGGAGATGGTGCGGGGAGAAAGGAGCACTGTGGATTTATTTTCCCTATTACCCAAGTTTTTTGGTTGAGAATGATGTAATGAATGTATGGGCTTAACGAGCTAGTCTTTTGGGCTTTTTGGTTTTGTTTTTGTTTTGCTTTTAGTTTAGGTTTTTAGGGTTTTGTTTTAGTATTTTGTTAGATTTTTAAACATGGTTTTGAATTTAATTAGGTTTTTTTAGATTTCAATTAAGGTTTTGAGTTTAAATTAGGGTTTTTTGGATTTTAATTAGGGTTTTGAGTTTAAATTAGGGTTTTTTGGATTTTAATTAGGGTTTTGAGTTTAAATTAAATGGATTAAAGTGGTTTGAATGGATTTTATTTGATTTTGACTTTAATTAGAGTTTCCACTTGATTAATTTAGAATTTAAATGTTTTTAAGTGGATTTTGTTTGATTTTGACCTTAATTAGGGTTTTACTTAATTAATTAGGGTTTTAAGTGGATTTAGGTGAATTTTGTTTACTTTTGGTTTTAATTAGTGATTTTACTTGATTAATTAGGGTTTTAAATGGATTTAGGTTGATTTAGGTGGATTTTGGTTTTAATTAGTGGTTTTTGCTTGGATTAAGTTAGAATGGGCTTGTGTGGGCCTAGTGGGCTTATGTGGGCCTAGTGGGCTTGTGTGGGCCTAATGGGCTTGTGCGGGCTTGTGGGTTTAAGGTTTTGATGGAGTTAGGGTTTAGGAGTGGTGGTTGCAACCAGAACATCTTCCAGAGGAACCTACTGTCAAGTGATTGCAAAATCGGGGTGTCTACAATATGAGCTAGGGCCTTGGTTCGACATACTAAACTGGGCATCAGACACCCATAACAGTCGACCGAAACTTGGGATTCGGTCGTTTGAAAATTTCTGCTTCTTTAGTCGACCAAAATCCCTTGAAATGGAAGGGTAACACATTTCGATCTATCGAACTTAGGGCCTGGTCAAAAACTAATAGCAAAACGGTATGCCGAACCCAATTCGATATATCAAAATGCCCGTTTCTAGAAAACCTCCCCTGAGCCCTAGCTATCTGTTCATCGAAATTGGGACGTCCAGCAGACCCATTTTTGATCAACCACAAATCACGCTAAAATCACCAAATGTAGGGCTCTAAGTCTCCTACCATTTGAGATAAAAATCATTCAAATCCATTCATCGTAACTCTTGGAATAAAATCCAAACCAATAAGAGCGTAAAACACATTTCATGTCATATCATTCACAAAATCCATAAAATTCATCCTAACCACAAGATCTCTACACATTCATACTATACATCACATTCCCATCATGTCTACCATTTTTCGATGATTTAACATGCATTTTTCATGATTTTCACCCATTTAGCTCATAATACTTTATTAACCAAACGAGGGAGAAGGAAGGGGTCGTGTAACTCTTTGGGATTTCCGATGACCTACCCGCATTTCGATGAGCTCTCCCCCTCCTCATGACGCACCTTCATCCCTCGACGCACCACCTCTGGCCGCACACACACTCTCTCTGGTTTGGCTTGCTCTAGCTCAGCTCGTGCCCTTGACGCCATCTCTTCTGATCCTTCTGAAACTCTTCCACCCCAACCTCCTCCGTGAATCCCACCGATCATCACCCCACCACATAGGTGACGGAGAGGATGGGTCAAATACAAGTGGATTGTGGAGGCATGGGTTAACAGAGAGGAAGAAGGAGACGTGTAAGTGACACTATGCTTGGGTTGACCGAGGTCCAACTTGGGTCCCACACACACAGGCACGACACCAAAGTCACATAACCAGCGAAACCACCAACAACCACACAGAGAGACACACACACAACAACCACAATATATCAAACTATCCATTAGTAAACTACATTCAAATATTACAATTAATCTCATGGTTTACATTAATTGGATAATTGCGCCTAGGTGTTACAGCAATGGACCTATCCCTCAGGTTGACACAGCCGATTAGGAAGCTGAAGTAGGAAAGCCTTGGGACAGGTCGACAAGTGACACTTCTGGAGCTCGAGTGGCTGTCACTAAAGTAGATTCAATGACAGGCTCCTGTTTGGCAAAGGTTTGCCAATGCTGCAAAGTAAGGGTCGAATCTCCATGCACCCTAAAGTGGTAAGCATGAGGGAAAGGAAAAGCAACATAAATCATGGCAAGGGAAGGAGTGACTAAATGCGGGATCTCCTCCAAAACAGTAGAACAAGGCTCATTGATTTGTTGGGCCATGGCTGACCACGAGCGAACAAGGACAACGTTGCAACAGAAGACTAGGCACGAGCTCAAGGACGAGCTATTGTCAAGACCACAGGAGGCTACCTGCGTTAGTGACACTCGAGTTCCTAGCTGAGGACCTCGTACCTAACTACCTGTGGATACAGGTAAAGCAACATAGGTATCAGAACCTGAAAAGACGCAATGCAAATGATTAAGGTTGCATGCAACATGCAAATGAATGCCCTGGTATGTGCTATGAATGGGTAATGGGTTTCGACTCTGGGTAGAAAGTAAGGTCCCCACCTTAAATCCTGGCCCAAGCTGAGGTAATGAATGGGTGCTGTGTTGGTGGCCTCGACCCATGTCAAAGTAGTAGGTTGTACCCTCTACTAACACTAATGTGATCCTAGACAAAAGGGAGCAGACCAGTAACTCATCCTATGCCAAAGCTATAGAATGAGAAACCAGGACTACACTTATAAGATTGTGGGTGAACACAGGAGAGGAGAAGATCATGCCTTCTAGAATGCTCATGCGAGATATTTTATGTCTTTTACTTGCATTTTATTAAGCTGAATAGGGGAGAGAGTGCATTGAAGTCTCTAGTTCCACCTAAACACATTTTATCTTTGTGGGTTTTATATTAAGCTAGTAAGGGGGGAACAAAGAAGTCTCTACTTTCCTCAAGATAGCAAGTACGAAAGAGGAAGAAAAGACCCAAGTATGGTAGGCAAACAAGCACACATCAAGCAAAAATCATGAGCATGGCTTGTGGCGTGTCCTGTTATGTAGTAACATAGCAAGTGTATAAAGAGAAAACATTCAGCAAGCAAAAGGCATATAATAGCATGCATGTAATGACAAGCCAAATAAAATGACAAAAAAGTAACTACACATGAAGGCAAACAAAAGCAAAAAAGCCATGCAAGCAAAAGCGAAAGCCAAAATCTACATATCCCTAGCAGAGTTGCCAGTTCCTATAACCATGTCGGTGACTACTTATGCGTGGTGTGAAAGTCTTGGCGAAAACCCTAGAAAAAGTTGAAGGATGTAAGAAAAGAAAATAGAAGTCGCCACCTAGTCTATTTAACAGAAAGACGAGGAAAACCGAATGCGGAAAAACAATGCAAATGTAATGCAATGCTCTACACCTACGGAATGAGACACTAAGGTCACCGTGGGCCAGGGAAAGGGCAAAGATTCCTATTACGTGTGGGGAAAGTGTTAAGCACCCCATACGCCTGACTAGTCAGTCTTTCTAGGCTTATCGCTTGCATGTGTCGCTTATGCATATATGTGCTCGCCTATGTCTAAAATACATGCTTGATATTCGCCAATGTGAATGAGGTATGCAGGGCTACTTCTATATTGCCTAATGCTCATTAACACTATATAGGTTCTAGACCAAGGCACCTGCGCATTTAGGATGGCACTGGTATGATCCACTAGTGATATACACAGGGCTAACACATCTGGTCAAAAGAACACGATATAGTATACATCATTGCCATAATGTATGCGAATTAAATGTCAATGCATGCAAGTGCTACGCTAAATGATATGCCAAAGTGTAGTCTAAATATGTAGGATGACATGTTAGGGATGCTATAACAGAAATCATTGGAGGAAAACATGCAAAACAAGGTGCAAAAGTTGTTGTCTGTGCCCTGTAAAAAGGCAGTGTGCCAAGGTGGTGCGTCAGGATGGTACTCCACTTTGGTGCGCCAATCTAATTGCGCCAGGTTAGTGCTCCAATCTGGTGCACTATCGGAGTATGCCTCAAATACTCTGTTTCAAACAACAAGCTTGATCGCCAAAAATGGTGGAGTTCCGACAATCGAACCAAGCAACCTATGACCTAGGGAGCATAATGGGAGGATGATGAGTATCCTAGTGCTAGGATGGGGTCTTACAATGCATGGGTGCTTCTACCCACCTCCACTCATTGTAAAGGGGTTCTTCGGTGACCCATGGTTGTGAACCTCAGTTGCGAGCGTCAAGGAGGCTCTCCAACGCTTCCAAGGGATGAGGGGTGTTCAAGGAGTCGTGAGGATGCTGTACTGATGCCCATGAATGTAATATGACTTCTTCCTCGTCCTTCATTGCTCCATGCATCTGTGGTTGCCAAATTAGGATGTCTACACCAAGTTTTTCAACAAATTTCACAACTAGAGAGCATATGTAATAATCTCATGACAAGCTACAAACTCTACTTCCGTACTGCAAAAGGTAACAATATTTTGCTTGCCATTTCTCTCACAATGATTCCACCCACCACCAAGTTGTAGAACAAACCCATAGGTTAATTTCTTATCTTCCTTCTTCAACCTATATGCAACTTATTCAAAACAAGAAATTTTAAAAATCAGATTATTTATATGTGAGCATATAATCATTGATTCATCATGTATTGTAACGACTCGAACCCAAGTTGTTACCCCAACTTCTAGCTACCATTTTTTTTATTTATTTACAATAATTACTTGCATCAAATCTAAAACTAAATCCAACATTAAACAACATAAATAAAAATACTATTAACTGAATTAAATTAAACTAAATACTTATCTAGAACCCTTTATGTATGGTCGACTGGCTCCATCTTTACATGTACTAGCAAACTCCTACTCCTATCTTATACCTTAGAAAACACCAAACAAAATACACATGGATGACCATTGAAAGGTCACCCAGCACACACCTCACTAAAACACATATTACTCTGGCATCTCTCCTAGATGCTGCACACAATCATGGGTAATACTCTTTTGCCTCACAAGTAACACAGTTTTTGAAATCATGTCTTTGAAAACTATTCTTTTCATTTCTTTTTAAAATCATACTCTTGACTTTCAAAACCATTTTCTATCTTTTCTTTCAAATCATATGTATGATTTTCAAAGCTTAATGCGTACTTAAAATGACTATTCTTGCCAAGTCAAGCTCACAACCACTGGAGAGTGTCATACTAACACCGAACTTCTGCTTAGTTGAAACAACAGACCATATCTCAAAAACTAGTGCAATCCCTTTTTTAAACATTTTCTTTCTACTTTAAAATCTCATGCTTTTCTCAAACCTTTTCTTTTTCTTTAAAAATCTCATGCTTTTCTCAAATATCTTTCTCTTTCTTTAAAAATCTCATGTTTTTATCAAACATCATTCTTTTTTTTAAAAATCTCATGTTTTTATCAAACATCATTCTTTTTCTTAAAAAATCTCATGCTTTTCTCAAACATCTTTCTTTTTCTTTAAAAATCTCATGCTCTAATTTAATGCATCTCTGGAAGCATATCTAGACAAGATTCCAGCCCAAAATAGAAATCTCAAATCTGGCTAAAATATAGGTTTTGGTTGGAACTAGTCCTAAAACACAAGTCTCAATAAACAGTGGCCACTAGGCCTCTCTGGTGTATCGTGCTACTCGGTGCTAAGCAACCGACACCTGACCATAAGTAGTCCATCGAAGCGCGACCAACGGTATCTGCACTACCATGGTGAAAGTCCCTGTATAGGGCATAACGCTACCCTGGCCAACAGGCCTCACTGTACTATGACTACATTGGTCTTTATCTCAACTCGCACGGGGATGCGTCTCTCATGATGCCCCTATGTGCCCAGACACCTGAGGGCTCTCACCCCAAGCCCTGGTGACACCTAACAATTTCAGCCTCGGCACTCGTACTAACCAGGGTGTCACGTTTAGCTATACAAAGGTCTCATACCTCCTAGCTTTCTGCCACGTGTCTTGGTGTATAGTTAATACCCTGGGTTTTTGGTACCAGAAACAAACAAAGTCTCATACTTCCAAGTCTAGCCGGCTCTCAACCCGTGGATCTCAACCATGACTTCAAAAACCATCTCTCAAAATACCACTAAATGTTGTGCAAAGGAACACTATAGAAATCATTATAGTTCCTTATCAAAATTGTTTGGAAACCACTGTTTAAAATCATCCATGCTCTTTAGAAATCTATTTCTGAGAAACACTCTTATCAAATCCCCATAGCAAGACCCTAAACCTTAAATCATATATATATATATATATATATATATATA
>JAMKQA010035051.1:0-10460 GCA_024699735.1 Posidonia australis | reverse complement strand
AGTTCAGTGGCAACACCATGGTACAGAGGAGGCTACCTAGGAACGCGAGATGGACATCCAAAGACAGTACCCCTACTTGTTTTGTTAGAGCTGAATTTCGAGGACGAAATTCTTTTAAGGGGGTAGGATGTGACATCTGGGCCTGATTATCCATTTTTATATGTAAACCATGTAATTGATTGCAATATTGCTTAAATGGTTTATTAATGGATAATCTGTTGTTTCTTGATTGTGTGAGCTTGTGGTTGGTTGTTGTAGACACCCCAATTTCCCAATTTTGCAAGATGGAGATATGGTGGTTGAGCTCTAACCCTAATTGAAGCCCATTAGGCCCATGGAGGTTCACAAGGCCCACATAGGCCCATTAAACCCTATTGAGTCCACTTAGGCCCACAAGACCTATTTAGGCCCATTTAACCTATTTGGGCCCATTGAAGCCCATTTGGGCCCATGGAGGCCCACAAGGCCCACATAGGCCCATTTAGCCCAATTTATCCCACCTTGGTCTCAAAGCCCATGAAGGCCCACCATAAACATTTTTTCCCTTTTTTCCTCTTTTTCCAACCTAACACTTTAGCTTCCCTATCCATATTCATCATTTACTAATATTCTTTTTTTTCTACCAAAAATACATACAAATTTCACACCTATTTTCTTCTTCTCACTGAACCCATCTCCTCCTCTCAATTCACCTTTCAAATTCATTTTCCTTTGCTGATTTCATCAACATCCCACGAGCCTACTTCAATCAGCAGCCCATTAGACTAGTAGCCACTAGAGCAGCCCCAACCACTGGATGAGTCACCGGAAGAGCCTAGATCGCCGTCGATCATTGTCAGCGAGCAGGGACAAGATGGAGCACAAGGGGGACAGCCATTTGTTGTCTACAAGGTTGTTACGACTTCAATTAGGAGGTTAGAGGCTTGTTAACTAGTTCGATTAGGGTGGTGGGTATTCTGTTGTGATTGGTCGCCGTTTTCCTCACCTATAGAATGAGGGGTAGAGGTAGAGATTAAGGAAAAATTTTTGGTGGGAGAGAGGTAGAGAATTGGGAGTGACAGAGAATTCCAGAGAGAAAGGGAGGCTCGCGGGAAGGAGAGGAGGAGAATTTTGATACTTCGACGAGCTGCAGAGGTAGCCTCACATCATTAGACCAGGTACGCTCTCCTCCTATCTCTTCTAGCTCTAAACATAGCTTCCTGAGGTCCTCTCCTTCTTCCTGGAATAATTACAAGCAATCCAAACTCTAGAGGTTTTCTCTAGTCGGAATTGCTCCCCGGAGCTCACCGTCACCGTTTTCGGGAGATGTAGGTGAGGGGAATGATCCAGGGCACGACCATGGCCGCCGAGCTTCCTTTCCTCCTCCTTTGGTCATCCTCGAGCTTCTTTGCTCCCTCGATCGCCGCTCCATCACCTACAGACTGCTCCACACGAAGATCGCCGAAGACATGCCAATCCAGCCGTTGCTAGAGAAGACGACCACTCCAGTGGAGGATCACGTGCCCCCCATAGCTCCAAGCTCCTCCAACGGTCCAGCAACACTTCCTAACGCTACATGAAGCCTCCAGAGCCTCCCAAATCGAGCCACGAGCTCCCGATCATTGCAGCAACGCCACTCGTCAAAGAGGACGCCATCGACGACTGTTGGAGCATGCCTCCGCTCCATCCTCCTCCATTTTGCTCTAGGGAAAGCGTGGACACTCCCCGGCGCTCCACGATGCCCCCATGACAGTTGGATCGCTGCGCCGCAGCATGCCAGAGGCTCTTTCTTCCTCGACGCCGTCGCTGGAGCTCCTCGACGGCGAGGTTGGTGGGAGGCCCATTCCCACCGTTGATTCTTGGATCCACTCCGATGGATCATTTCCTCTCACTTCCTTCTTGCTTTTTGTGAGGTCTGATCTTAGATCAGACCATGGGAAGGAGTTGTGTGCCACCCTCCGGCAGTCGTTAGCGGCGGAGTTCCGTCACCGGCGACCGTCGTTTCTTTTCTTCTTTTAAAAACAAATAAAAACATTTATTTTAATAAACTTCTAAAACTTTGTTTTCCTTATATTTAGGTCCTTTTTGTATTACGCAGAGGTCCTTCTGTTACAAATAGGTCCTCCTCTCATTTTTCATAAATCATTCGAATAAAGTTTTAACTGAACATATTACATTTTCCCCCCCTGAACATTTAAAATAATGTTTTCCAAGCATTAAACTTTTAGCAAAAGCCTTCAAGTTTTCTTTTAATGCATTTTATTCAAGAATTTTGCATAAGAGACCTTGAGCTTTCTAGAAATCTTTCTGAAAGTTCATTTTTCTGGTTAATTTTCATTTAAGCCCCTGCTTTCTTCTAAAATCATCTAGGATGTTGTTTTTGTTGGTTAAATTGCACTTCAGCCCATAAGTTTTTGAAAACTTTTCTGAAGCATGTTTTCTCAGGGTAAATTGCATTTTAACCCTCAGTCTTTACTAAAATTCTTCTGGAGTGTAGAACTCATCGCAAAAGCACTAGTGGATCGAGAAATTTGTAGTTTAGCCCCTATACTTCACTAATTTTACTCTGAATGCTAGTTTTCACAGGTAAAATGACTGTTTTTCCCCTAAAACTTTCTGGAACTTCTATGAATCATTTTTTCTTGCATTTTTACACTGAATTTCCACTGAATTGTTTTAAATGCATGTTTTAGTGGTAAAATTGCATTTTGACCCTTAGGAAACTTCATTTTGACTAAAGATGCACATTCGAACCCAGATTTCTTCATAATTGCATAGAATGTGTTTTCCTATGCATTCTTGATGATTTGGGCTTCAGAATTTCAACTTTAATCAGAATTTGGCTTTTTTGCACAAAAAACCCTGAAATTTTCATATTTGTACTCACACTTGCATTTTGCGTATCTTTTCACATCTTTCCGTGCAAGTTTTCTTCCTTTTGCTTCCTTGCTTTTGCACATGCATTCCTAGCTTGTTTCTAGCTTGGTTTTCTCGTCGCTTCCTAGATTTTCCCAGATTTCGCCTATAGAATTGTTTTGGCTTTCCATCGCCCGAGGGCGTACAGTAAAAGGCTTTACAAAGCCGACATTGTCTCGGAATGAGGATTATTTTCCCCTTTTTGATTTTCTCGGATTTATCCCAATTTTTGCTATTTTACGAGATGCTTTCTGAGAATTTCTCGATTTTCACGATTTTCCTCATCGCCCAAGGGCATACAGTGAAGCGGCATTCTCGATGCCTACATTTGACCCTTAGATTAACATTTTCCCTTTGTTTCATTTCTTTACTTTGATTTGGCATGTTTTCAGTCATATTTAGCGTGAACATATAGAATAAGCAAGCATACATCCATAGACCATTGACAATAGGGAAACCTAGAAAGACCAAGTTTTCTCGTGCGCATGGGGGTGCCTAACCCCTTCCCCATGCGTAACCAGAATCCATACCCTTTCTCTGGCCCACATTCATTTGTGCATTGTTCATTAGGCACGGAGAACACACATACATTCTGCATCTTGTTTGCTTCCCAGTTTTTCTGGTGTTTTTGGTTTTCCTCGTCATTCCATTATAAGACTAGGTGGCGACTCCTTTCCTAATCCTTTTTATCTTCCCTTGGTGTTTCCAAGTCTAGTCTCTTCCTCCGGATTCACCATCTTCGCCGTGACCGTTTTGGGTCTCCTCAAGTGCTTCCATGCACCCAGTAGGAGGAGAGCCGCGCAAGGGTTCCACCAGCATGGTCATAGGAACTGGCGACTCTGCTGGGGATAACCAGATTCTAGCTTTCATTTTGGTTTCCCTACTTGTCTTTGGTTTGTTTACAATATGCTTCATGCTTGTTCTGTTACTTGTACATATTTGATTGAACATGCCGTTTTTTAGCCTTCTTTGCACTATTGCTATGCCACCACACATGCACATGATCTAATGCTTTGTTTGTCAATACTTGCTTTTTATTCACCTACTTGAGCACTACACCAGCACATGCCATGTTTACGCCTTTTGTCTGACTTTTGGATGCCATAATTGTGTGTTTTTTCCCCTTCTTTTCGAATTTGCCATGATTAGGAGAGTAGAGACATGTTTGCCTCCCTATCTGGTTAAAATAAAATACACAAATTTAGACGAACAATAAATAAGGCATAACTAGAGACAAATGCTCATAATTCCCTCTGGTTAAAACACACAAACACAGACAAACAATTAATAAGGCATAACTAGAGACAAATGCTCATAATCCCCTCTGGTTTAATAAAATGCAAGTAAAAGACACCAAAGCATATCGCATGTTTGAACATATAGGGCATACATTTTCTCCTCTCTGTCTACCCACAGTTTGCAAAGGACGAACCTAGCAGCCCATTCTATAGCTTTGGTGTAGAGCGTGTTGTTAGTTTGTCCCCCTTGTTTGGGGTCGTGTCAGTGCTAGTAGAGGGTACAACTCCTTGCTACTACAGGAGACGAGGCCACCAACGCACCACCCGTTCACTGCCTGCGCTTTGGCTAGGATTTAGAACGGGGACCTTACTTTCCGACCAGAGTCAAAAAACCCAAACCCATGAGTGCGTTCCACATGGTCAGCTCCATGTGGAACATGCATGGTGAGAGAGAGCATGTTAGTAGCATTCATGTGCATGTGTGCCATTCATGCCACCCTAACAAATAATTGCATAGCTAACTTATTTTCTTGTGTTATCTTGTCTTCACTTTTTCACTCTTTCTCTCTTTTCCACTGACACTTTAGGTTCTTTTCCTTTTGCCAGGAATAGAGTTCTGTGTCCGAATTCCTAGGTCTGAGCCTGGGAGTTCCTTTCTATGACCTCGGTCTCGAGGCGTTATTCTCGACTGTATTTTACATTTGAGGTTTTCGTATCCACGGCTCGTTCCAATGGGACAGATCCTGGTGTTCCTTTTACATTTGAAATTTTCCCATCCACGGTTCGTTCCATTGGGACAGATCCTGGTGTTCTTTTACATTTGAGATTTTCCTATCCACGGTTCGTTCCAATGGGACGGATCCTAGTGTTCTTTTACATTTGAAATTTTCCCATCCAAGGTTCGTTCCAATGGGACAGATCCTGGTGTTCCTTTACATTTGAAAATTTCCCATCCACGGTTCGTTACAATGGGACGAATCCTGGTATTCTTTTACATTTGAGATTTTCCCATCCACGGTTCGTTCCAATAGGACGAATCCTGGTGTTCTTTTACATTTGAAATTTTCCCATCCACGGTTCGTTCCAATGGGACGGATCCTGGTGTTCTTTTACATTTGAGATTTTCCCATCCACGGTTCGTTCCAATGCGACGGATCCTAGTGTTCTTTTACATTTTAGGTTTTCCTATCTACGGTTCGTTCCAATGGGACGGATCCTGGTGTTCCTTTACATTTGAGATTTTCCCATCCACTGTTCGTTCCAATAGAGTAGATCCTGGTGTTCCTTTACATTTGAGGCTTTCCTATCCACGGTTCGTTCCAATGGGACGGATCCTAATGTACCTTTTACATTTGAGATTTCCCATCCACAGTTCCTTCCAATGGGACGGATCCTGGTGTTCCTTTACATTGGAGATTTTTCCATCCACGGTTTGTTCCAATGGGATGGATCCTGGTGTTCTTTTACATTTGAGGTTTTCCTATCCACGGTTCATTCTAATGGGACGGATCCTGGTGTTCCTTTACATTTGAGATTTTCCTATCCACGGTTCGTTCCAATGGGATGAATCCTGGTGTTCCTTTACATTTGAGATTTTCCTCTCTACGGTTTGTTCCAATGGAATGGATCCTGGTGCACCTTTTACATTTGAGATTTTCCCATTCACGGTTCGTTCCAATGGGACGGAACCTGGTGTTCCTTTATATTTGAGATTTTACATCCATGGTTCGCTTTATTAGGATGAATCTAGGTGTCCCCCTTTTCACCTTTGATTTACCTCCCTATAGGCTGGTAGCCCGAACTATCTGGATGACTTCTGTGACCAGTCACTTCCCAGTCGGCAAGCACCGTGAGTCTTCTCCGACGCTTTTCTCGACAAGTGTGATAACCAGTCATGTCTTTTAGGAGCTGATTGGTCGTCAACTTGTCAGTATTTGGTTGTCGGTGTTGTCTTCTCTGATATTTGGCTTCGGCTATGGCGATGGGGCCTCTGGTGCATTCACTGAGTAGTGGCTAGTTGCCGGTGGCTAACTCTTGCTTATGGCTACAGGTGGGGTGTCTTTGTCAACCCTAAGCATCGGTCTCTGTTCTACTCGTCCTTCGACCTCGCTTAAGGAGGGGCATCTGTAGACACCCAAATTTCCCAATTTTGCAGGATGGAGATGTGGTGGCTGAGCTTTAACCTTAATTGAAGCCCATTAGGCCCACAAGGCGCACATAGGCCCATTAAACCCTATTTGAGCCCACTTGGGCCCACAAGACCTATTTAGGCCCATTTAACCTATTTGGGCCCATTTAATTCATTTGGGCCCATTGAAGCCCACTTGGGCCCATGGAGGACCACAAGGCCCATATAGGCCCATTAAGCCTAATTGATCCCACCATGGTCCCAAAGCCCATGAAGGCCCACCATAAACATTTTTTTTCTTTTTTCCTCTTTTTCCAACCTAAACTTCAGCTTCCTTATCCATATTCATCATTTACTAATATTCTTTTTTTCTACCAAAAATACATACAAATTTCACACCCATTTTCTTCTTCTCACTGAACCCATCTCCTCCACTCAATTCACCTTTCAAATTCATTTTTCATCCCTGATTTCATGAAGATCCCACGAGCCTACTTCAATCAGCAGCCCATCAGACCAGTAGCCACTAGAGTAGCCCCAACCACTGGATGAGTCGCCGAAAGAGCCTGGATCGCCATCGATCATTGTCGGCGAGCAGGGACGGGATGGAGCGCAAGGGGGACAACCATTTGATGTTTGCAAGGTTGTTAAGACTTCAGTTAGGAGGTTAGAGGCTTGTTAACTAGTTCGGTTAGGTTGGTGGGCATTCTGTTGTGATGGGTCGCCGTTTTCCTCACCTATATAAGGAGGGGTAGGGCAGAGATTAAGAAAAAACTTTTGGCGGGAGAGAAGTAGAGAATTGGGAGTGCCAGAGAATTCCAGAGAGAAAGGGAGGCTCGCAGGAAGGAGAGGAGGAGAATTTTGATACTTCGGCAAGCTACAGAGGTAGCCTCAAGTCGTCAGGCCAGGTAGGCTCTCCTCCTATCTCTTCTAGCTCTAAACATAGCTTCCTGAGCTCCTCTCCTTCTTCTTGGAACAATTCCAAGCAATCCAAAAGTTTTCTCTGGTCGGAATTGCTCCCCGGAGCTCACCGTCGCCGTTTTCTGGCGATGTAGGTGGGGGGAACGATCCAGGGCATGACCCTGGCCCCCGAGCTTCCTTTCCTCCTCCTCTGGTCATCCCCGAGCTTCTCCGCTCCCTAGATCACCGCTCCATCACCTCTAGACAACTCCGCACGAAGATCGCCAGAGACACGCCAATCCAGTCGTCACTGGAGAAGACGACCGCTCCAGTGGAGGATCGCGTGCCCCTCGCTGCTCCAAGCTCCTCCGACGGTCCAGCAACACTCCCCGACGCTACATGAAGCCTCCAGAGCTTCCCGAATCGCGCCACAAGCTCCCGATCGTCACAGCAACGCCGCTCGTCAGAGGGACAGCGTCGACGACTGTTGGAGCATACCTCTGCTCCATCCTCCTCCATTCTTCTCTAGGGAAAGCGTGGACACTCCCCAACGCTCCACGATGCCCCCACGACAGTTGGATCGCTAAGCCGCAGCATGCCAGAGGCTCTTTCTTCCTCAACGCTATCGTTGGAGCTCCTCGACGGCGAGGTAGGTAGGAGGCCCATTCCCACCGTTGATTCTTGGATCCACTCTGACTGATCATTTCCTCTCACCTCCTTCTTGCTTTCCGTAAGAAGGCCTTGTGTGCCCCCCTCCGGCAGTCAGCGGCGGCGGAGTTCCGTCGCCGACTGCGGAGTTCCTTTTCTTCTTTTAAAAACAAATAAAAACATTTATTTTAATAAACTTCTAAAACTTTGTTTTCCTTACATTTAGGTCCTTTTTGTATTACACATAGGCCCTTTTATTACAAATAGTTCCTCCTCTCATTTTTCATAAATCATTCGAATAAAGTTTTAACTGAACATATTACATTTTCCCCCTTGAACATTTGAAATAATGTTTTCCAAGCATTAAACTTTTAGCAAAAGCCCTCAAGTTTTCTTTGAAGGCATTTTATTCAGGAATTTTGCATAAGAGACCCTAAGCTTTCTAGAAATCTTTCTGAAAGTTCATTTTTCTGGTTAATTTTCATTTAAGCCCGTGCATTCTTCTGAAATCATCCAAGATGTTGTTTTTGCTGGTTAAATTGCACTTCAGCCCATAAGTTTTTGAAAACTTTTCTGAAGCATTTTTTCTCAAGGTAAATTACATTTTTTCTCATAAATCATTCGAATAAAGTTTTAACTGAACATATTACATTTTCCCCCTTGAACATTTGAAATAATGTTTTCCAAGCATTAAACTTTTAGCAAAAGCCCTCAAGTTTTCTTTTAAGGCATTTTATTCAAGAATTTTGCATAAGAGACCTTGAGCTTTCTAGAAATCTTTCTGAAAGTTCATTTTTCTGGTTAATTTTCATTTAAGCCCGTGCATTCTTCTGAAATCATCCAAGATGTTGTTTTTGCTGGTTAAATTGCACTTCAGCCCATAAGTTTTTGAAAACTTTTCTGAAGCATTTTTTCTCAGGGTAAATTACATTTTAACCCTCAATCTTTACTAAAATTCTTCTGGATGCTTTATTCTGTTGGGCAATTTGCAGTTTAGCCCCTGTACTTCACTGATTTTACTCTAAATGCTAGTTTTCATGGGTAAAATGACTGTTTTGCCCCTGAAACTTTCTAGAACTTTTCTGAATCATTTTTTCTTGTAGTTTTACACTAAATTTCCACTGAATTGTTTTAAATGCATGTTTTAGTGGTAAAATTGCATTTTGACCCTTAGTAAACTTCATTTTGACTAGGGATGCACATTCGAACCCAGATTTCTTCATAATTGCATAGAATGTGTTTTCCTATTTATTCTTGATGATTTGGGCTTTAGAATTTCTGCTTTAATCAAAATTTGGGTTTTTTGTACAAAAAACCCTGAAATTTTCTTATTTGTACTCACACTTGCATTTTGCATATCTTTTCACATCTTTCCGTGCAACGTTTCTTCCTTTTGCTTCCATGCTTTTGCACACGCATTCCTAGCTTGTTTCTAGCATTATTTTCTCGTCGCTTCCCTGATTTTCTTGGATTTCGTATTTAGATTTGTTTTGGCTTTCCATTGCCCGTGGGCGTACAGTAAAAGGCTTCACAAAGCCAACATTGTCTTGGAATGAGGATTATTTTCCCCTTTTTGATTTTCTCGGATTTATCCCAATTTTTGCTGTTTTGCGAGACGCTTTCCGAGAATTTCTTGATTTTCACGATTTTCCTCATCGCCCAAGGGCGTACAGTGAAGCGGCATTCTCAATGCCTACATTTGACCCTTAGATTAACATTTTCCCTTTGTTTCATTTCTTTACTTTGATTTGGCATATTTTCAGTCATATTTAGCGTGAGCATATAGAATAAGCAAGCATACATCCATAGACCATTGACAATAGGGAAACCTAGAAAGACCAAGTTTTCTCGTGCGCATGGGGGTGTCGAACCCCTTCCCCATGTGTTACCAGAATCCTTACCCTTTCTCTGGCCCACATTCATTTGTGCATTGTTCATTAGGCACGGAGCACACACATACATTTTGCATCTTATTTGCTTCCTAGTTTTTCTAGTGTTTTTGGTTTTACTCGTCTTTCCATTAAAAGACTAGGTGGCGACTCCTTTCCTTATCCTTTTTATCTTCCCTTGGTGTTTCCGAGTCTAGTCTCTTCCTCCGGATTCACCATCTTCGCCGTGACCGTATCTGGTGTCCTCGAGTGCTTCCATGCACCCAGTAGGAGGAGAGCCGCACAAGGGTTCCACCGGCATGGTCACAGTTGACTGTGCGTCAGTTTGTGATTTGGGACCAATATGGAGTCTTGTTTTAGGATGCACAGTCGCCTCTGTTCACATGCCTGTCTTTTCTTCCTTTCTTTTCCTTCTTTTTCTCCTTTCTTTTCCTTTCCTCTCATGAGCCTGCACCCTTTCTGTCTCCTCCCTTCCCTTCTCCGACCCGTGCCACTAACGACCACTACAACAAAATCGACGTTTAGCGAGGACAATGTTCCTCGCAAAGTCCTCGCAACAGCCTCGCAAACTCCTCGCTAGGCAGTATAACGAGGACTTTACGAGGACTAATTGTCCTCGTAGCTACGTACATCGTTAAATCAATACTGCGAGGATTTATCCTCGCAATGTGCTCGTCCATATAGAACGAGGACATTACGAGGAAATATGTCCTCGTAATGTCCTCGCTATATCCTCGTGACTCGTCGGTAAGTGCTCGCTAA
>JAMKQA010035026.1:0-11636 GCA_024699735.1 Posidonia australis | reverse complement strand
CTTTAGAGGATCGACTTGTAAGGTAAAATTTGATTTACTTTTATAATTTTTGATATATATAAATTGTCAGGTTGAATTCAATATTATAATTTAATCATTGTTCATTACAATATATGTTATGTTTGTTTTTTATAATCAGAAGATATACCGACGAGCAAGAAGAAGATTTGGCAAGTGATGATGAGGATGATTTCGAGTATAGACGTCGTCGTCGCTCCATCCATGCATCATCCTTAAAAGGTAAAGGAAAGCAAGTTGGTTCCCGAAGAAAGTGATATGTAATATATTATTTTGCATTGTATTATATTTATCCACTTGTATTAAGATATTTCAGTGTTGTATTAGCTACTTTTTTGTAAAAACTTTGAATGTATAAAATCTTATGATGTATAATCGAATGAAATTTTTTTTATTATGAAATCTGTATATGTGTACGAATAATGTACTTGTGAATGTATTTGAATGTCATTTTAACAATTATTTGAATGTCAATTCTATAATGTATTGTTTTATTTTTTTTTAACTGTCCAGTATTAGTGAGGACATAGCGAGGACATTTCCTCGCAAAAATAATGATATTTAGCGAGCAATTTGCAAGGAAATTTCCTCGCTAAAACTAGAACTACGACACAATCTCATTATATTTAGCGAGCACTTACCGAGGAGTTATGAGGATATGGCGAGGACATTATGAGGAAATATTTCTTCGTAATTTCCTTGCTAAATTTACACGAGCACATTGCGAGGATATATCCTCGCAGTATTGATTTAACGAGTTACATAGCTACGAGGATAATTATTCCTCACAAAGTCCTTGTTAAACTATCTAACGAGGATGTTGTGAGGACTTAGCGAGGACTTTGCGAGGAAGAGTGTCCTCACTAAATGTCGATTTTCTTGTAGTGAAGCTAGCCATTTTGATTTTCATCATCGGCCTTTGATGCGGATGCACTTATGCATGGATGCATGTTTTTTTTTTTCATTCCTTTTTTTTTTGTGCTTTTTGATGCAATGCATGCGTAACGAGTGCAAAAGGAAAAAAACATGAGTTCGAGAAAAAGCAAAAATGTGTAAATAGAATGAATAAAACATGTGTGATTGTAGCTAGAGTGCTTTGCAAGGTAAGGATGCGGCTCTTCATCATTGGTAGTATTTCTTTAAGTAACAAGAATTGACCGGCTCTGACTGCTCAACGTGGTCCACGTCTTCGAGGATTACCGCTCCTCCGGAGAATACTTGTTTGATGATATAAGGGCCACGCCAATTGGGTCTGAATTTACCACAGGAGTTAGGGAGATGGATGGCCCGTAAGACCAAGTCTTCGGGCACAAGGCCCCTGGGACGGACTTTCTCTTGATAGGATATTGCCATCCTCCTTTGATAACACTGGGCATGGTGTAGGGCTTGCAGTCGATATTCATCTATCAAGTTTAACTGCGCGAAGCAATCGCCCAACCATTCAGCTTCTTCTAGTTCTGCTTCTTTCAAGATCCTCAAAGAAGGAATTTCTACCTCGATCGGTAGCACGGCTTCCATACCATAGACTAAAGAAAAAGGAGTGGCACCTGTGGATGTCCGGATGAAAGTTCGATATGCCCACAATGCATAGGGTAGCTTTTCATGCCAATCCTTGTGAGTCTCTGCCATCTTCTTTAGTATCTTGGTAATGTTCTTGTTGGATGACTCAACCACTCCATTCATCTCAGGGCGGTAAGGTGAAGATCAGTGATGCTTAATGTGGAAATTCGGTAAATAATCTTCGACCCTCTTGGCTATAAAGTTCTTCCCATTATCTGATATTATTGTGTGTGGGACCCTATACCGGATTTGATGTTATTCTTCAAGAACTTCTCTGTTACTGCAGTAGTGACAGTCTTGTATGACGCCACTTCAACCCACTTCATGAAGTAATCAATGGCCACGAGAATGAAATGATGCCCATTAGATGCCGCCTGATGAATGGCACCGACAACGTCAATTCCCCAGGTGGAGAAGGGCCATGGTGATGACATACTGTGAAGTTGTTGAGGAGGAGCGTGGAGTAGATTCCCGTGGATCTGGCAGGCGTGACACCTTTGCACAAACTGACAGCAATATGCCTCCATGGTCGACCAATAATAGCCTTGCAGCATGATCTTCTTGGCTAACAGAACTCCATTCATGTGTGGCCCGCATTTCCCAACATGGACTTGTAACATAACGGCATCTGCCTCCTTCTTATCCAAGCATTTCAAGAGCATTTGGTTATAGGATCTTCGGTACAAATGACCGGCCCCGAGTACAAAGCTGGATGCCAAGCGTTTCAGAGTCCTTGCTTTTGTTGCTGACATCTGAGGAGGGAGGTTCCTGATTTCCAGAAGAACCTTAATGTCATGGTACCACGGGAGCTCTTCCTGTGGGTCTGCTTCTTCTATGCTCATGCAGTGTGCTGGTTGATCCATACATGTAACTGACACATCTACTACACGGTCTTCTGGTATCGAGAGCCAAGATGCTAAGGTTGCCAAGGCATCTGCGTAGGCATTCTTGGCATTATTTATAAAGGAAAAATGAACCTCCTAGAATTCTACCACAAGCTTCATAAGATGGGCATAGTATTGGATGAGCTTTTGATCCCTGGTCTTCCAGTCGCCATTGACCTATGCGATAGCCAGTATGGCATCATCACACACAAGTAACTTGCGAACACCATGCTCCAAGGCCATCTAAAGTCCCAATATGCATGCCTCATATTCAGTTTCGTTATCCGTGCATTTGAAATTTAATTTCCAAGCATAGGGAGTCATCTAGCCTTGGGGGGCTACCAATACGGCGCCAATGCCCATTCCTCTTTTGTTGACTGCGCCATCAAAGTATAAGTGCCATTGCTCCTTCTCCTCGGCCATCTCTGATTCATTATCTTTGGTGAACAACACATCCTCGTTTGGAAATTGAGTCCATAAGGGTTGATATTCTGGTATAGGTAGCTCGGCCAGATGGTCTGCTACTGCTTGTCCCTTGATGGATTTTGTGTGACGAAGGTGATGTCATATTGGGACAACAACACCTACCACTTGACACACCGTCCTACAAGCGCCGGCTTCTGGAGCAAATACTTCATAGGGTCATGGCGACAAAGAAGCAGGACTGGGTATGCCATCATATAATGCCTTAGGCGTTGGGCTGCTCAGACTAGGGATAAGCAGACCTTCTCAATGGTACTGTACCTGGCCTCGCAATCATTAAAATTCTTACTCAGATAATATATCGCCCTCTCCTTGTGACCAGATTTATCATGCTGGCCCAATACTACTCCCATGGAATGTTGGGTTACGGATAGATAAAGGAGTAGGGGCCGCCCTAACTCTTGTGGGACCAAAATTGGAGGTCTGGCTAACAACTACTTAATCTTGTCAAAGGTTGCCTGACATTCCTTGTTCCAACTGATCTGTGCATTCTTCCTCAGGAGCTTGAAGATCGGCTTGCAGATTGGTGTGAGCTGTGCTATGAACCGGTTGATATATTGCAGGCGACCCAACAGTCCTCTGACTTCTTTCTTCCGTAGTAGGGGAGGCATGTCAATTATGGCCCGGGCCTTATCTGGATCGACCTCAATTCCCCTCTGGCTGATGATGTGGCTAAGAAGTTTGCCAGATGAAACCCCGAAGGCACACTTACTGGGGTTACGGCGGAACTTGTACTTGCACAGACGATCGAACAGCTTCCTTAGGCAAGCTAGATGATCCTCAGGCTCATTGGATTTAGCTATCATATCATTGTAGACACTTTGATTTTGCACTCACTTGGCAGCAGGCTCCCCTAAAAGATGCTCTGGTTGCAACCACCACCCCTAAATCCTAACTCCATCAGAACCCTAGACCCACACAAGCCCAGTAGGCCCACTCAAGCCGACACTAACTTAATCCAAGCAAAAACAACTAATTAAAACCAAAATAAAACAAAATTCACCTAAATCCACTAAAAACCTTAATTAATTAAGTAAAACCCTAATTAAAATCAAAATCAAGCAAAATCCACTTAAAAACATTTAAAATCCAAATTAATCAATTGAAAAACCCTAATTAAAGTCAAAACCAAATAAAATCCATTTTTAAACCACTTTAATCCTTTTAATTTCAAGGAAAACTTAAATTAAACTCAAAAAACCCTAAAGTCATTTAATTAAGTTAAAAAACCCTAATTCAAACTCAAGAATTTAATTAAAATCCAAAAAACCCTAATTAAATTAAAAACCATGTTTAAAATCTAAAAATTAAATTAAAACCCAAAATTCCAATTAAAACCCTAAAAAACTTTAATTAAAACCCAAAACCTTTATTTAAACTAAAAAATCTAATTAAAATCCAAAAAACCTAAAAAACCTCTAAAATAATTAAAATCTTGAAAATCCTAATTTAAAACTAATTAATTAAGTAACAAAAACCTAAAATGATTAAAATTCGAAAAACCCTAAATCATTTAATTAATCTTAAAAGAAACTAACTTAAAATCTCATAATTAAATTCAAACCTCTAAAACCCTAATTTAAAAACAATTAAACTTCAAAATCACAAAATCAAAATTTAATTAAAATCACCAAAACAAAATCAAAAACTTAAAACAAAATCAAGAACTTAAAACAAAACCAAAATACTAAAACAAAACCCTAAAAACCTAAAACCAAAATCAAAACAAAAAAAAAACAAAAAACCAAAAGCCCAAAAACCAAGCCCAACCCAAACCACATTTGATTAAAACTTAGGAAACGAGAAAATAAATGAATAGTGCCTTCTTCTTCCCCGCACCATCACTCCTCCCACTCCCTCCTTCCCACGTTCTGGACAACTGCAATCACCACCCACGATCCCCTCGCGCCATCCATCCCCTTAAGAAGCTCAAGAAACCACCCATGGGGGGAGATCTAGAGATTGAACCGCAACAGAGAGGAGAAACCAGACGAAGAGATCGCCGGAGACCAGAGAGGAGATCCTGAGAGAGCACCCATTAGGACCCCAGACCACCCAATCATCTTGACCATATCCAGAGCTTCTCCCTTCATCATCTTGCAGCCCCGGAGACCCGTTGGAATGCAGCCAGAGCACTTGCCGGAGACCACCGCCGTCGAGCATCGCCGGAGATAGCCAGGACGCCCCTCCAGGTAATCCTTCCCTTTTATTTTATTTTATTTTGAGTTATTGTCTTTAGTCCTGCCTGGCACGTTCTAGGCCTCCAATCATGCCTCGTCAGAGTCCCCACCTCTCTGTATCGCCCCCACTCCGTCTCCAGTGGTGGGTTCTCCACCACCGACGACGTCTCATGCCCCTTGGTCCGAAGGAGGCCTCGTGGGCCTTCCCCCCTCTTCCTCCTCCTTCCTCCTTTTCTTCTCTGAGTTCCCTTCAATTGGGAAGGGACCCTTTGGCCTTTGGTGGTCAGAGCCACCGTCGTCGTCGCTGCTGCATCCATCGCCAGAGCTGGAGATGGGCGCAGCGCTCCCCATCATTCCAGCCCCTCCTGCAACGTCCAAGAGCACCGCCGCGAGCTCCCGGAGCTTCCACATCTATTCCTCGCGCTCCACCGCAGTTGCATCGCCACCTCCACACCATCAAAAGCCGCCGCTGGAGACCAAGACGAGTGGGACAACCAAGGCCGCCTCGATCATGCCTACCGCCTCAGGAAGCATCTTCGCACCACGTTCAAGCCCCTCGGACCCTCCGCTCTCCGTTAGGATGCCCGCGGGACTGCTGCTTGGGAATCTCACCGTCGCCGGAGAAGAAAGGTCGTGGTTGACGTCGACCCGCCGTTCCAGCCGTCGAAGGTCTCATCGATGCCGTTGGATCTTCCCCCTGTCGCCTCCGCAAGCTTCTCAGACACTCGGATTGAAGATCAACCGCTAGGAGAGCTCAGATGAGCCTCCCAGGCCGTCGCCGTTGGCGATCTTCGAATCGCCAACGGTGACCTTTAGTTTTTTATTAAAACATTTATTATGTTTAAATTATTTTCATTTGAGTCCTTGTTTTTACATTTGGGTCCTTTATTTTTATGTTTAAGTCCCTGGCATTTTAAATAACTCTTCAGTTTCTTTATTATTGTTGTAAATATTACGTGCTTTAACTTGTTAGATTTTAATTTCATATTCAGTTTTGTATGTAAATGTTTCCTCACAATTAAATCCCTGCATTCATGTTTTCCTTGCAATTAAGTCCTAGGAATTTATTTTTTTGGCCCCCGAACTCTTTAATTAAAAATTGCATTGTCAATATTGCACTTTTTGCCCTGTTTAAATTTTAAATGCATTTCAGTCCTATTCATGCATGTTTTATCATAGTTAAACCCTGATATCATGTTTTCATTGCATTTAAGTCCTGAACTTTTGCATTTTGGCCCCTAGAGTTTTTGAAAAGACCTTCCTTTGAACAATTTGTAATTTAGACCTTAAAAATATCTATAATTACACTAAGCATGTAAAAAACTTGATTTTATGTCCTGAAATTTTGCAAATCAGTCCCTGAATTCAATCAATAATGTTTGTAAACCGAAAAATTTACATCTGGGTCCCTGAAGTTTTTTAAAATCATTAATGCTAATTTTTATTGCATTTTAAATCACATTTTCACTTATTTCGCATTTATTGATCACATGTACATATAAAATCACCATTTGAATAAAGTTTCCATAAAAAAACCTTGTTTGAAATATAAATGAACATCTGATTTCACATTTTTGTCAGCTTTGCACCCTATGTGGGAATTTTGCACAATAGACCCTAAGTTTTCAAGAAATTACCAAAAGTATAATTTGCACACATGTTACATCACATAGCCACATTTTCTTTAAATTTTACATCCTTGCATTAAGATTAGACTTTTTAAACACATTTTTAACCATTAACTTTTCCTACCAGTGAATTTTGCACTTTAGACCCTGACCTTTCAGGAAATTTTCCAAGTGCAACTTTTACATCCCTGTGCTACATTGACATTGGTCCCATCATTTGCATGTTAGAATAGGAGTCGTGAACATGTTTTTTCATCTAGATTCTCACTCCTTTTGTGAATTTTGCATTTTGGCCCTTATGTTTGTTCTTTATTGTGTTTACATCATTTTGTTGATTTTCTCCCCCATGTTTCTTGCAAATAATATCTTCTAGACATTTGGCACACATTTTGACATAACTTAGGCTATGCATCACTCCCATGCAAACATTTATCACATTTGGATAGGGAAATGAACAAATTGCCCCTGTGCCTCCAATTCATGAGCATACATCTCAATTTTTGCACTAGTCTTGCATAGTCCATGTCTAGACCATCCTTTAGAGTTTTTACGCATTTAGGCATTTGTCCATGCATTTCATATCCGTTTTCCTCACATTTGTATCCTTATTTGTCGAGCCGGCATCCTATGCCTTTCCTTCATGGATTTCTTTCTTCACTTTGTCCTTCAAGTTTCTTATCCATTATCCGATTTGTTTTGCCTTAATCCTATATTTCAGACTTTTTGATTTGATTTGGATTTCATCGCCCGAGGGCATACATTAATAGGCTTGAGGGCGACATTTGACCCCATCACAGATTATTTTTCCCCTTTTTGATTTTCACGACTTTTCCATGATTTTGAGAATACGGGTTGACTCAACTTTTTATCCTTTTAACATCAACATGGTTTTCGGAGGCGTTCTTTACAAAAACATCGTCTTTTTATGTGATTTTCTGCGATTTTGTCAATTCATGTGGATTTCTCCGCAATTTTTGCACATCGTCTTGTACATCCATCCAGTCTTGTCTTGGCACTCACATCAGCATGATTAGAACACAATCTAGGCATAGCAAACATTTATTTAGCCTCAAGTAAGCGAATTAGACTAGAAAGACCAAGTTTCTCGGACGTACAGGGGTGCCTAACACCTTCCCCGTGCGTAATAGGAATCCTAACCCATCCTCTGGTTAGTAGACATCTGGCCTTCACGTTTACGTCTCATTTATTTACTTTTAGTGATTCGTTTGTGGTTTTTCTCGTCTTTCCCTTAAAAGACTAGGTGGCGACTCCATTTCTCTCCTTTTCCTCCCATCTCGCGCCCTCGCCATCTTGGCATGGTTGTGGCCTCCTCCCCCTCCGGATCGGCCCCTAGGCCGTGGGCACAGTCACAATCATGAACATAAAATTCGACCTCTTGGTGCATGAGATCGTGGAATAGTACTATCATAGCTCTCTGATATGTAGCCCCTGCATTCTTGAGCCCAAATGGCATCACCTTGTGTAGGCACCCCAATTTTGCAGGTCTGTAGGATGGAGTTGTGGTAGCTAGGCTTTTGATCACAAATGAACTCAAACCTTGGTTTAGTCCCGAAGCCAAAGAAAGCCAAACCCAACAACAAATGATATGAGCCGTGATTCTAGGCCATGCTGGCACACCTATCTGGCGCACTAGACAGGCGCACCTCTCTGGTGCACCAGACAGCCTCACTGGACATATGCACCTGGTCGGTTCCCTCATCATGACCGTCGATCGCTGTTGGTGCTTGGGCAGGCAGCGGGGAGCGCGGGGGCAGCAAGGTTGTTACAAGTGGTTAGTCTGTTAGGAGGCTTCGTAGTTTGTTACAAAGTTGGTTAGTTGTTAGGATTTTGTTGAGTATGTTATAGGTTGTTACAGCCACCGGAGCTTCATCTCTAAAAGGAGCAGTAGTGTGAATTGTGAAAAAAAGGACGAAGAAAAAAACAGAACCGGAAGGAGAAAAAAAAACAGAGAAGGGAGAACGAGAGAGAGAGAAGAGCGAGAGAGAGGACGTTCGCGGAGGCGAGGAACTAGAGCCCTCAGCCACTTCCGGCGAGCAACAAAGGTAGAGCACGTTGCCAAACCAGGTATGCCCTTCTCAGACTTCTATTCACTTAAATTATAGTTTCCTAGGACTCCCTTTGTCTTCCTTGTTCGGTTCCAACAAGTACAGAGGCCTCCTCTGCCTCTAGTCAGAATCAGCCCCCAGGCCTCGCCGGAGTCGTTTTCCGGTGGCCTAGGTGGGGGTGCTGGTCCATGGCTTGTCCCTGGTCCTAGGAGCTTGGATTCTCCTCCCTAGACCTCCCTCTTGCTTCTCCACCCCTCAAATCCTCGCTGCAGCCACTGCAGAAGCCTCCACCAGAAGATCGCTAGAGTCGTGCCAGCTCGTCGTCGCCGAGGAAGACGACTGAAGCCAGTGAAGGGATGCATGCCTCCAGCCTTGTTGTGCCTCTCTGAGCCTCCAAGATCGTTCCACGGCATGCCCTCAGTGCTCCGGAGTCTTCAGATTCAAGCCACGTGCCTTGGACAGCCACCGCAGTCGAGCTCACCGGAGAAGCAACGCGTTGATGGCGAGTTTAGTTCGAGGATGGGGGAAGTGTTCCATTCTCGCTTTTGGAAGTGGGGAAATGCTCCTCTCAACATGGCAAAGCCTCCTGGACCTCTGGATTGCGCGTCGCAGCCCTCCAGTAGCCCCTTTCTTCTTTATCGCCGTCGTCGGAGTGCCGCGACGGCAAGGGAGGCAGGCAGCTCTCTCTGACCATCGAGCCTTTGAACCAAACCGTTGGATCTCTTCCCTTCCTTCTCTCCTTGCTCACTGTGCCCTCTGATCTTAGATCAGGCTTTGGGATGCTCTAGAAGAGCATCCCTGCCGGTCGTCGACGGCAGAGCACCGTCGCCGGTGGCCGTCGATTCTTTTCTTTTAAATAAAAACAATAAAATAGTTTTCTTTGAATTAATTTCTGTAACTTTTGTTTTGTTGCATTTAGGTCCTTCTGCTCTTGCAAGTAGGTCCTTTCTCTTACAGTTAGGTCCTTGCACATTTTTTCTATAAATCATTTGAATAAAGTTTTAATTGAAAATATTGCAATGTGCCCCTTGAGCTTCTCTAATAATGTTTTCCAAGCTTGAAAATTAGACATAAACCCCTAAGTTTCATGTAAATCATTCTGAATGTATATTTCTCTGTTCAAATTGCGTTTAAACCCCTGATCTTCATTAAAATTCTTCTGAATGCATATTTCTTTGTTAAAATTGCAAGGTGAACCCTGTGAATTCATATATCTACACAGATGTGGTTTAAATTGCATTTTAACCCCTGAACTTTTCTAAAATTATTCTAAATGCATATTCCTCTGGTTAATTTGCATTTTAGCCCCTGAACTTTTCTGAAATTATTCTGAATGCATGTTTTGATGGCATAATTGCATTTTAATCCCTAGGAACATTCAATTTGACTAGAAACACGCAGTTTTGCACATTTGACCCCAGATTTCTTCAAAACTACATGAAATGTGCTTTTCTATGTATTTTTGTTTATTTAGCTTCAGAATTCAGTTTTCATTCAGAATTTGATTTTTTTTGCACTTAGGCCCCTAGAATTTTCATTTTTACACTTTTACATGCATTTTGCACATTTTTTCGCATCTTTTCATGTAAGTTTTCTCGCATTTACTTCCTTACATAGTGCACTCGTTTCTAACTCATTTCAAGTTTGGTTTTCTCTGCGTTTCCCGGATTTCTGTCGATTTTCGTATTTTTGATCTGATTTGGCTTTCCATCGCCCGAGGTTGTACATTAAAAGGCTTGCCAAAGCCGACCTTGTCCCGAATGAGGATTATTTTCCTAATTTGATTTTCTCAGATTTCTTTAAGTTTCTGCTGATTTGCGAGACACTTTCCAAGAATTTCTCGATTTTCACGATTTTCCTAATCGCCCAAGGGCGTACAGTAAAGTGGCATTCTCAATGCCTACATTTGACCCTCGAATTAACTTTTTCCCTTTTATTCATTTCTTCTCTTTGATTTGGCATGTTTTTTAAGTCATCTTTAGCATGAGCATTCAGAATAGGCAAGCACACACCCATAGACCATTGGCAAGTAGGAAACCTAGAAAGACCGAGTTACTCAGGCGCATGGGGGTGCCTAACCCCTTCCCCATGCGTAACCAGAATCCTTACGCTTTCTCTGACCCGTATTCATTTCTGTATTATATCCATTAGGCATCTTGTTTGCTTCTCGGTTTTCTTGTGTGTTTGGTTTTCCTCGTCTTTCCATTAAAAGACTAGGTGGTGATTCCTTTCCTTATCGTTTCCAATCCTTCCTTGGTGTTTCTGAGTCTAGTCTTCTTCTTCGGATTCACCAACTTTGCTGTGACCGTATCGGGACTCCTCGAGTGCTTCCACGCACCCGGTAAAGGAGAGCCGTGCAGGGTTCCACCGGCATGGTCACAGGAACTGGCGACTTCGCTGGGGATAACCAGATTCTAGCTTTCATTCTGGTTTCCTTACTTGTCTTTGATTTGTTTACATTGTGCTTGTTTCCTTTTCCTTTTTGCTTGTAAATATTTGACTAAGCATGCTTTTTTTTTTTGCCTTCTTTACACTATTGCTATGCCACCGCACATGCACATGACTTAATTCATGCTTTGTTTGTCGATACTTGCTTTTATTCACCGACTTATGAGCACTATACCAGCACATGCCATGTGTAACCATGCCGGCGAGATGATTCCGCAAACGAATGCGAAATCGGTCGGCAAAATCACGTCGAAAAAGCAAAATAAAACGAAGTCGCCACCTAGTCTATTATGGAAGACAAGGAAAACCAAAACATGAAATAAATCATGCAAAAAACAAAAGAAAAGGACAAGTCTACGAAATAAAACC
>JAMKQA010035020.1:0-11105 GCA_024699735.1 Posidonia australis | reverse complement strand
CAAGACCCTCTTGAGATTTTTCCCTTATTCTTAAATGAAAGAAAACTTACTTGTTGGTAGTTCCACCAACTCCTCTCTTGCCCTTTCCACTTCTCTACGCCCCGAGAAGCTAGAGCTATTTCTTTGATGCTTTACAATAGAGATCTTTTCTCACAAGACTTGATTACAACACTTTGCTTACAGAATGCTTGTGAGGAGAGTAAATTGACTAAAGGAAATGATGAATTACAAGTATTCAATGTGTGTTTTTAAGGAGGCATAAATGAGTTGTATTTATAGCCACATGATCTTCATCAATTGTGTCTAACAACCACAATAACGGTCACAAACGGCTACTTCTTCGGTATGTCGTTTTGTCCTTCGATGTGCCGTTTTGTCCTTCAGTCTGCATTTTACGGTCAATTCGGTATGACGTTTTTATTTTGGTATACCGATTTCTCCTGAAACGGTATGCCGTTTTCCATCGGTATGTCGTTTCTGCATTTTCCCTTGATTCCTTAGCTCTTCAGAACTCCGACGCATGTTCCGTTTTCTTCTGATTCGGTATGTCGTTTTTTCTTCGATATGTCGATTTGCTTTTCCTCTTCATGGAAACGGAAGGTCGATGAGTGTACCGTTTCTTCTGACGCATGTTACGTTTTTCCCTGATTCGGTATGTCGTTTCTCTTACGGTATGTCGTTTTTGTTTGAACGGTATGCCGAAATTTCTTCGGTATGCCATTTTTGATATGAACTGAGAATCTTAAAGAATATATGATTTTTGTCCTTAACATCTTTAATCCTTTTTCTAAGTATAAGTTTACAACAATTAATTACATTTGTGTGTAATCATCAAAATAACTAAAGATATTTCTAACACCATCGTCATGGCTACTCTGGTCCAGAGCATCACCTTTGCTATCATGGTTCAACAACATCACTCATCCGATTTGGTCAGACAGGGAAGACCCATTTACCTTTCTCGACATCATAGGCGTCATTCTTACTTTGAGGCAGGAGCTAGATCCACTGATACCCAGTGAAAAATGACTGATCGACCTTGCTAACGATCTCTTCGACAGGTCGATGCTTCACCTCAAGGAAGGGTTCAAGGCGTTGATTGACCAGGGCTTGCGTGGGGGATCGCCATTAGATCTATTCTCAACAAGCTCTCCATCATGCGATTCAAATGGTGTGGTGATCCGTGGAAAGGACTGATCCCCATTGCTCAGCCTGTGACAAACTACAACATAGTCATCAACACCCTCCCTTAGGGCACTATCTCTAACCCACACCTATAGCATCTCTCATTGGAATTTCCTCGAAGAAAGCAACTCCCACCTAGGGCTCCACCTTTGGACCATCGAGGAGGTCCACACCAGAGCATGGTTCATCTGTATTCATAATTCATTTATTTTGTATTTTTTAGTAATACTAAATTAAAAAATCATTATTATTTTGGTAATATTGATTAATGAAATATTTTTAATCAAATGTAATTGTAGTTATGAAATTATTTTTAATTCAATTCAGTGATACTTAACTAAACTAAACATTTAATAACACTAAACATTTAGTGATACAAAATTATTTTTTATTTAGTTCGGTAATAGTAAATTGAAATACTAAACTATTTTTTATTCAAAATAATTCCCTCAAAAATTGAAATAACTACCACACTTAAATGAAATTAAAAAAATTCCCCCAAAAGAGATCTCTTGCATATATCTATCTATACACACACACACACACACAGAAAGGAGCCAAATTAGTTGTATCCTCCCTCAAATTAACTATTTTGAGGGAAGATGTAACATGGTGGTTGAAAGCTAATCCAGTGGTTAATATTAAAACCACCTATTTTGAAATGAAACCACTAGTGATTTTTTTTTTAGAGGGAAAAAATTTTCAATATTTATTTAATTACATTTAAGTATGGTAGTTATTGCTTGTGGTCCCTACTTGTTAATTTCCAAATAAAATCATTGTTCCATTAGTTATTAAAGCATTTTTAATACGGAAGGTTTAATTTCTTATCAAAAAATATAATTTTTATTTTCAAATTGTTTTATATTTTTGAAGTTTTTTTTATTATTTTTATTTAAATGTTTTAGATGAATATGACACTTTTAGTTTTTTATATTAATTTTTTTAATATTAATTTTGTGATTTTTTTTTCAGTTTAGTATTAATGAACTGAATAAAAATTGTTTTGTATTACTACATGCTTAGTGTTACTAAGTGTTTATTTTAAATTAGTATTACTGAAGTAAATAAAAAAATTCATAACTACAATTACATCTAAATAAAAACATTTCACTGATCAACAACTAAGTATTATTAAAATAATAATGATTTTTCAGTTTAGTATCACTAAACTGAATACAAAATAGTATCATTATACTAAATACGAAATAATATTACAATATTCTAGTATTACTAAAAAAAATCAAACAGGACTTGTCCCCTCTATATATGTTGATTTGCTCTTGCCCTCATCCATGTCGATCTGCTCTTGCTTGCACTCTTTGTTGCAAAATGGCATGTCTCTTCTACAACTCACAGCCTACAGAAAAAATCCAAATCTATTCAAAATACTCCAATAAAACCTGAATACAAAATAATATCACTAAACTGAATACAAAATAGTATCACTAAACTGAATTCAAAATAGTATTACTAAAAAAATGTTACTAATCAAATTCGAGAAGCAAAACTATTTGAAAGAGTGACTTCACTGATATCACCTAAATAATGGTTGGTAGCAACATTAAGGTTGAACAAGCTTTCACATTTCAAGTAAATAAGGAAAACAGAAGAGCCAAATATTACTAGATGGAAAGGCACAAAGATCAGTATCGATGTTCCAACTTCTCCTTCTACGTGTACCACTGCACATAGACATGGAAATCGGGATGGGCTGGTCCGGACCGAGCACGGTCCAGGCCCATGTATCCCAGAAATGGACTAAGCCGGGCCAGGCCCGTCGTGGGCTAGCTGTGGGTCGTGCAAGGCCCGCTCAGGCCCATAGAGTAGGTCCATTTTGGCCCATCAATTAGACTGGGCCGGGCCCGGTCGGTCCGGAAATTAAAAAAAACAAACAAACAAACCAGAAACACCGTGGGCCGTGGGCCTGCCCGGCCCACCAACTACCCATGGGCCGTGCTGGGCCCATGACTTGTCAACAAAGGCCCGACCCAGTCCAGGCCAGGTCAGGCCTTTGTTTTTTTGGGTCAGGCCGACCCGGCCCGGATTCCATCTCTAACTACACATACGTGTGTGTACCAACGATTGGCGTAAGGAGGAGCTCAATGCTTTTCTACGACATCCACTAAACACTCGTCGTAATAATCATCAGAATAAGAAACCTATGTTCGGTGATTTACGAGTATATTTCTTCTTCTGTTGTTGGTATACCTATTTTTTCTGCTACAGATGGTTTGCCTTCAGCACCTCGATCTGATTCTGGGGATATTTCTCGCTTCCCTGGCGTTATCCGATCAGATCCCCCATCTTCTGTTAGTTTAGACCCTTTTTTTTCCCCTCCAGTTCCAGCAAACATTCTCCCGCCGGTGGGTCATCGGAGCAAGTCTCCTCGTCCCTGCAGTTGCGTGATTGATAAGTCAGGTTCCTCTGACTTGTCAACCTGCCCCGCTGTCTCGAGTACTGTGTGGGGGTATTCACGGTACCTTCCCCCTAACTTAAATGAGGTTATTAACTTAAATCGGCGTAACGCTCTGGGATTTAATTGTAATACTGATATTAATCCTGATAATTATTCTGATTTAACTTTTCCCGCTGATTTGGTGGGGCCCCCTTCTATTTGCGCGTCAGACGACGTGCCTGTCATACCTGTAACATGCTCTCCTTCTGTCTTTTCTGGTTTTAATGTTGAGGTGGCCTCGCCGCCTGCGAGCGTAAACTTCTCCTCTTCCCTAGAAAAATTTATTTCTTCGCCGCTTCGTGTGTCAGAAATCTCTGCGACAGAGATCTCCTCTAACCATATTTCTGTTGAGGTTGGAAAACATTGCGGTGGCTCGCGCTTTGTCGCTTTACATTCTTCTTCCTCTTCTGAGAATTCATTTGGAAGTTCTGTAGCCTCTAAGCCTGTTTCCCCAGAGTGGACGTTGGTGGAGAAAAAGAGCAAAGCCTCCTCTCCTCTGGTACGCTTCTGCCGTGAAAACGGTCGTTGTTTTAAGTGTGGACTGCGTGGTCATTTTAAGAATAAACGTAGATTCTATGGTTCTTGTTATAGATGTAAGGCCTCTACTCATTCAGTGGTGATTTGCAATTTCTTTCAGGATCACAAACTACATCCCCCTCCCATGGCTGGTTTTTCTCCACAAAACCCCATTGTAATTCCCCCGTCTGATGCTACTTGTGATCTCACGATACACTATTCCTGCTGCGCCATTGTTACTGATCACTCTTCTCTCCTTACTAGTGACACTCTCTCGCAGCACATCTTAAATAACTGGCCTCTACAAGTCAAAGTAGAGATAAGTGACTTTTCTCCTGGGAAGTTTTTATTGAAGTTCCCTTCTATTAATGTTAAAAACGAAACCCATAGTCGTTTTGGATCCTCCCTCCAGTCTCTCTCTGCTTCTTTTATCCATTGGACGCCTAGCTCTAATGCGGTTCTCTCCCTGAAGGAGGAGGGGACCTGGATTCGGATGGAAGGTATCCCTCACCACTTATGGTGCATAGAGGTTTTCCATAGAATGCTTTCAAACTTTTCTGATTTGTTGGAAGTTGATCTATCATTGGACAGAGTTAAATCCTTGGGATTTGCTAGGGTAAGGATAAAGATTCTCCCTGGCAAGGAGATCCCTGATGTTAGGTTCTTTGCCTATGGGAAAACTGTATACCCGATTAAATTCAGGCATAGTTGGGACCTCTGTTCCTCTTCCCCCCCACACAAAACACCTTCCCTACATGGCCTAAGCAATCATCTCAGCCCTCCTCATCTAGGAACTTGCAACCTATAAGAAAACCTTTTAAAAGTAATAAAGGTTGGCGTGGTAACAACAGTGGGAAGAACCCCACTGCACCCAAAACTCAGCACAAATCTGGGAAGAATGTCTGGACGAGATCTAATTCCACTGCACCCCCTCTGTCTTCTGCTCATAACACAGTTGGAATTCTTCCCACCCCTTCAGCTTTTGGATCAACAATATCAACTCCTCCTTCTCTGGTTGGTACCCCTATCCCTCCCCCTCGGTGATCAAATCCAGATGATCCCAATGTTGCTTCCACCTGGGTGGAAACTGAGATTAGAGCCAGAAACCTCTCTCTGGCAAAATTCAAAAAAGTTATGGCAATCTATGATTGTCTAGAGCAAGATGATCTGGGTACTACTACTTCTGAGAAGCCATCTTCGCGGCCTCCTACACCTGTACATGCACCAGGTAATGTTCATCAATCATTTGTAGATTATGATAATGATTTTAATTATAGCTCTGCTTCCAACAGTGCCCATGATTTATCTGCTTCCAATATGGATACCCTGGTTAATTCTGAGGTTAACCAAGTGGACCCTTTACTGTGGGACTCTTATGATCATTTTCAATCATTCTGTGAGAATATAGGTATCTCATTGGCTTCAAAAAATGAATCAATATCCTTCTTTAATCAAGTTAGGCAGGATCAGGGCAAGGAGTATATTAATTTGGAAGATCCTATTGTGTCCTCTATGAGGATGGGATCCTCTGTTTCTTCCATTAACTTTTTATGATTATAGCAGCATGGAACAATAGAGGTTTGGGTTCTGGTTATAAGAGGAGAGAGTTAAAAGAATTTATTATATCTAACAAATGTGATGTTATTATTGTTAGTGAAACTAAGAAGGAAGAGTTTACTAAAGGGTCTCTAAGGCTTATAGGAAGTAAAAAAAAATAAACTCCTGGTCTTTGGTGCCCTCTATAGGTGCATCAGGGGGTATCCTAATAGGCTGGGATAGCAGGCTATTAAAGGAAATCAAGTGTAATCCCTCCAATTACTGCCTCTCTATAAACTTTGAAAATTTAGATGATAATCTGGACTGGTGGCTCACTGGGGTTTATGGTCCCTGTGATCATAACCTGAAACCCCTATTTATTGAAGAGTTACATTATATCAGTACACTTGTTAATAACCATTGGATTCTGGGGGGAGATTTTAATGTGATTAGGTTCCCTAGTGAGCATTCCCTCCATATTAATAGAACTTCCCACATGGAGAGATTTAATGATTTTATTGATCAGAATTCTTTGATTGACTTCTCTCCAAATAATTTCTCCTTCACCTGGTCTAATTTTCAATATCATCCCACATTAGTAAAGCTTGATCGTTTTCTAGTCTCCCCAGGCTGGTCTGGGAAATTCCCTGATGCTTTCTATTCTGGCAAAGCCAGAATTGTGTCGGACCATATCCCAATCTTAGTTAATACCATGGCCCCTAATTGGGGTCCTCCCCCTTCAGATTTCATAAATATTGGTTTTGTTTAGAGGGATTTGAACAATTAATTAAGGACAACTGATGGCAAAATGGTTATCCTCTTTCTCTATCATCTCCTGTGTCTGAGTTCAGTTTTAAATTGAAAAATCTAAAAGCCCTACTCAAGAAATGGATAGCTCATATTAAAGCTAATAGAGTTAAAAGACTCAGAATTATTGAATCTCAAATTCAGGACTTGGATGTTCAAGCTGAACAATCTGACAATATTAACTGGGTGGAGAAAAAGGCCCTGAGATTAGAACATCTTGACCTTCTTAAAGAACAAGAGGTGTATTGGAGACAAAAATCTAGAATCCAATGGTTGAAGAATGGGGATTTTAACACTTCCTTTTTCCATAATATGGTAAAATGCCATAGGAGGGCTAATAACATTTCTTCTCTTCTCATTAATAACTCCATAACTATATCCCAAATGGAGATCTGTAGAGAAATTGAGAATCATTTTACTAAGCTTTTCAATAAGAGCTGCAGTATTCATATGTCCTTTAACTAGGATGCCCTTATCCCAGTAAAAATCTCTTCCCCTGAACAGTTAGAGATCTCTTTTGAGGAAGAAGAGATTAGATCTAGTGTGTTCCATTTAGCTGGGGACAAATCCCCAGGTCCTGATGGCTTCCCTATGTTTTTTTTTCAGCACTACTGGGATTTGTTGAAAACTGAACTAGTTAACATCTTCCAGTCCTTCCATTCTTCCAATGATCCTGATTTTCTTTCTGCAATAAATCAGACCTTCATTGCACTTATTCCTAAGAAACAAGGAGCCATTAGGATTCTAGATTTTAGACCTATTAGTCTAGTAAATAGTTTGTACAAAATCATTACTAAAACTCTGGCTTCTAGGTTGTCACCAGTGCTGAACACAGCCATTGATGCTTCTCAGAGTACCTTTTTGGCTGGGAGATCTATTGGGGACTGTTTCCTAGTAGCGCAAGAAACCCTACACTTTATGAGGTCTTCTAATATCAAGGGCTATATTCTAAAAATAGACTTTGAAAAAGTATTTGACAATATCAATTGGCATTTTTTGTTAGATTCTCTTTCTGGAATGGGTTTTGGGGATAAGTGGATCTCTTGGATCCGAATGTGTATATCTACTGCTAAGTTCTCTGTTTTAATTAATAGATCTCCTAAATGTTTCTTTGGGGCTTTAAATGGGTTAAGACAAGGTGATCCCTTATCTCCCTTACTGTTTATCATAGCCACAAATGTATTGAACTCTATGCTGCAAGCAACTAAGAGAAGCAATTTAATTTCTGGGATTAATTTCCCTCATGAAGGTCCTTCCCTGGTCAATCTGCAATATGCAGATGATACTCTTTTATTCTTGCCAGACTGTACTGAGAACATGATTAATATTAAAAGAATTTTATGCTGTTTTCAGACTTGTTCTGGGTTAAAAATCAATTTTCATAAGTCTTCTCTTACTGGTGTGGGTGTTACTCAGGCTTCTTTATTATCCTCATGTGATATTATGGGGTGTGTTAAGGCTGACCTTCCCCTCACGTACCTAGGACTGCGTCTACACTTTAAAAGAGCCACTATTAGCAGTTGGACACCTGTGATAGAAAAAATTTCTAAGAAACTCTCCTCTTGGAAGGCCAGGCACTTGTCTTTATGAGGCATGTTAGTCTTGGTTAATGTTGTCTTATCAGCAATTCCCACATATTACATGTTTGTCCTTCATATGCCTTTAAAGATTGAGAAAAAAATAGATACCTTAAGAAGCAAATTTTTGTGGAATTCTTTATCTCCTAATCAAAAAGGGATGCACTTAATTAAGTAGTCTAATATTTGCAGACTAAAACAACAAAATGGTTGGGGAATAATTAACTTAAGAAACTTCAGTACAGCTTTAAAAACCAAGTTAATATGGCAATTCTTGTCCAGTCAACACTGTCCTATTTGGAAAATAATATTAAGGGCAAGATATCTGCACAGGGGTCCTGGAGTTATTCTGAACTCATCTGCTCCTATCTGTTCCCCTCTGTGGAGCTGCATTAAACAAGGCTTTAATTTCTTTAATTGTTTTACTACTGCCACTGTTTGTAATGGTATTAACACAATATTCTGGAATCAAAAGTGGTGGAATGATATCCCTTTAAAAACCACCTTGCCTGAATTATACAGTACAGCCAGATTTAAGAAGGCATCTGTCAGAGCAACTATGGATTTGTTTTCATCAGACTTTAACAGATTGTTTAATCTAGCCTATTGTTATTTATTTGACCCTATAGCACTTCAATCTCAGCTAGAATGTTTTGTTAACATTATGCAATCCCTAAATTTGGGAACCAGTGAGGACATCTGCAACTGATTACCTACCAAGAATTGTACTTTTTCTATGAAGGCAACTTACAGTCTATTTAATGATGGGGGTCTTCGCAATACCTTTTATAAATGTTTGTGGAAAAGTAATACCCCATTGAAAATTAAGCTTTTCTCCTGATTAATTATTAAGAATAAGAATTTAACAAAGGAGAATCTGCTCAAGAGAGGCTGGTCTGGGTCATCATTGTGCATATTTTGTTCTGCTCATACTGAAAGTAATAATCATCTGTTTTTAAATTTTATCTTTGCTAGGGGTATCTGGAGATTTTTTCTGGCCTCTGATTTATATCCTGGCTTTGTTCGAGTTGCTGATCTGTTTCTGTTTTCTCCCCATCTAAAACTTGATTTATTATCTTCTAGTTGGACCTTGTTACTTCAAATCATTTTCTGGTTGATTTGGAAAGAAAGGAACAATAGGGTTTTTCGTAATTCAGTTAAAACATACTCTTTGATCATACATGATATTATTTCTCTGATGCATTTTTAAGTAAAAACTCTTGTTTCAGGTTTTGAGAAGGAGGAAATACTACAATATGCATCTGCTATGGCTTCACAAATGGTGGAGTCTTCCATTCCCCCTTCTATTCCTTCTTCCTCAAGAATTCCACCTGAAGAGGATTCTCAGAACAATATGGAGAATCAGGAGGCGTGATATTGCCCCATATGTTTAAGAAAAATTTCTTTTGTTAGATACTGATTTGTACTTCTAATTTGGTTCTCATTTTTGATACTTGTTGAGGACTCTAGGGTCTGAGGTTATGTAATATTTTAGCATGACATTGTTCTTACTTGACTTTTTTAACCTCTGAAATATTAAACTCTTAAACCGTTAACAAAAAATATATATATATATATATTTTTTATTTTATTTTATCATTTTGAAACATATGCAATTATATTTTAACAGATATTTTATTTCCTTTTTTAAGTCTTGTGATCCACATGTGGACAGTTGTTTTCTCTATCGTAGGTTGATTTCACGAAAAGAAGATTTTCAAATCACGGATGATCAAAGGAAACCAAATAATGCAATTAACATACTACTTTATATGTACTATTTTAATGTTATAATTTGTGATAAATTTTTTATCATACATGTTGCCCACCTTTCAATCATAATTGTATACTACTTGTGTTGATTTCACAGAAGAGAAAAAAAATTGAATAACGCACAATGATGAAACAAAATTTACTTTTTAAAAGTGTGATGTCTACAGTAACTTTTTGTTCCTTTTTTTTTGTTATTTTTCTGTTACTTTTTGGATAGATAATACATCATGCAATTGTTCATTTTGTACTATTATTTTTACCAGTGTTTAGAGAACAAGACTTGTACCAGTTGCTTGGGAAAAAAAAGTATGTCTTTTATTCGTATTCGTAGGAGGGGATGATTGCAGCTACGTATTTCATTCTTTGTTATTTAAGATATTTTTATGTAGTATAATTCATGTGATGTGTTTGTCGACATAATTCTCAATTGCGTAGTAGATAGAAAGAATTCTATGCCGTTACGTACGTGTTTGTGATTCTTAATTTGAATTTATTATTCATTTTAATAGTAATCCTTATTCTTTTTTTTCATGTACGAAATTATTTAATTGTTATTTTATCTCAATATATGTTCTAATTTCATTGCATAATTACAAATTATAGTTTTCATACTACGAAACTCGTTTATATTTTTAGTTTTAGTACTGATTATGCTATGTTATTTTTCATGATTTACGTTATTGTAACTGATTTTTTAATTTGTAAGTGATGTTTTATTGGACCAATTTTGCTTTGATTATTTGAATTACTTTATAAGTCTATTTTTTGGTTTCAGATTGTTCTTTATTATTATTAAATATTAAGGATGAAAATTCAAGCACAAACATCGAATATTATTCTACCTTGATATAAATAATATTTTTTGGCGAAAATTTCCTGTCAAAAGCTACGCGATCTCAGTGCCTTAGCGCTTCGATCTCCGGTGCCCTTATCGGCGATGGCACCCCCCAGGGGCTGTCGCTCTGCTCTGGTGCCCTCGGTTGATACCCGATCTACCTTGGTATCACCTTCTCCCTACTTCCTCCGTTCCAGAAAGATCTCCTCCGCTGAGACATCATCTTGCCGGCGGTTGGTAACTCCTTCCCTTGCTTCCTCTTTGACGGCCCCGCCTCGGGGACGTCGCAGGAGGTTGGCCCCTACCTGTAATCCGAACATAGATCCTCGATCTGTATGTTCTGTGCGGGTTAGTCCCGGAGGGGGGAGATCTCCGGAGAGGCTCTGCCCTTCCAGATCTGGGGCCCTGTTGTTGCTTT
>JAMKQA010035016.1:0-11935 GCA_024699735.1 Posidonia australis | reverse complement strand
AATGATTTGTGGACCTAGTGTTCAAGGGCTGGTAGCCTCACACAAGGTCACACTCTATTCAAGCTAGAATGAAAGAAGCAGGATTCAGTCAGGTCACTAGGTCATGGGCTGATGCACAAGGTTCTCCATGTAGGAGTAAGGTGCAGCCAGCCTACCAGATTTCAACTGAGGACTGAATATCCAAGGGGAAAAAACGGCTAGAAAACAATCTTGCTTTTATCGAAAACAAATGCATGCAAAACCATGGAATAAAAAGAGCAAGCAGTAAAAGAACTAGGCTCAAAAACATCAGAAAGCCACGCAAACAGGGACGCAAAAGTGAGCGTTTTACCTTCTGATCAGTCTGGTGCTCCTGCATGGGGCGCCAGAGTGGGGCGCTGGCTAAGTGCGCCGCTCTGGTGTGCCATATAGGTGCTCCCCAGAAAAATCTGGATCAGACCGCAATCCGATCCAAAGCTGACCCAGAAGGATGATGGGAAATCTATGCTAATGCAAGTTGATCCATGCAAGTGTGAAGAGCATGATGAAATGCATCTGATCATTACTATCTTATTAGAACATGATGATTAATGGGTTCATGCAAAAGATTCAAGCATGGGACGAGCAAACCCAACAAGTCTTGCTGAAATCATGATCATACCTAGAACATAATAAGAGAAGATTGCTCATGCAAATGACTACATCAGGAACACAGTAAAGAAGAAACGGCTCATGCAAGTAATGCAGTGCTCCCTAGAAACGAAATAAACATGCTATAATCAAAGCATAGATTATCATACAGGGTATCCTGCAAAAGATTAGATAAATTAGAGCAAAATCCTCATGGTGATATAAAAAAAACAGACCTATCATGGAGCTATTAACATGCTATCCCATTGTAGAAGAACAAGAAGTTACATGAAAGATGAAAGGACCTACCTTGTCGGTGGTAAATGTTCCTTCCAGGAAGAAAAGAAAGACCCAAGATAATAAGCTCCCAGGTGCTTTGGAAGGGCTGGGAATACCTCTGGATGTAAGAAGAAAAACTCGAGTGCAAGGGGGTGTTTGCAGAATTCTGGAGAAGGCTCTCTTTCAAGATGATTCAGCCCTTTCAAATGATGGCCTATGGGGTCTATTTATAGGGAATTCTCAAGGGTAACTCTTGGGAATGCAAGGAGCCTCGTAGACGAAAAGCCTGGAAGATTCCATGGCATATTCGTTGCTAGAGGTAACAGCCGTGGGAGGTGGAAAGCCAGTAGTCCGCAGCCTGAGAACTGACTGGGCACCAGGTATGTGCGCCTAGGAGTTGCGCCTGCTAAGTGTGCCATCTAAATGAGCCAGATAAGTGTGCTAGGTAGATGTGCCAGGTAACTGTGCTAGCTAGGTGTGCTAGTAGGTGTGCTAGACAAGTGTGCTAGGTAAGTGTGCTAGCTAGATGTGCTGGCTAGGTGCTCCTTCCTACCTATCTGGATTTCTAATTGAGCTGCAGGCTTGCTATAGGTTTAGGATTGGTCTGGCTAATGGGATTCAAGGGTCAGCCACATCCAAGGCAACATCTGGAAAATTATCAATGAGTCACCTCAAAATCAGGGTGTCTACACCATCATAAGCATTGCATCTTTTCTAATTTGTTTCTTTGTTCTTGTACATAGAGTACCAGTCAGTGCGCGAGTTCCTTAACTAGAGCTTGATGTTTTCCTTTCACTGGCACCTGGTGCGACACGATTTTCGACCACATCTCCCGAGTTATCTGTCACCTTTGACGATAGCTTGTCCTAGGATTCATCCTCCTGTTTCCAGCCATAGTCCAATCCGTACCACTCGCGATCCACTATGGCCCAGCAAACCAGCGAGCCCCTTTCCTTTGTTGTCCAAGAAGAGGTCCCTATTTCGGCATACCCTTCCTTTGTCTCTGTCCCTGTTATCACTTTTGCCTTAGCATCCGGAGGGCCTCTGCCTTCCCTGTACTGTGTCTTGGGAGCTACCCTGCCTTTGGGGCCACTGGTTTGGTCTTCTGCTGCTTTTGGGGCCTCAGTAGTTGAGTCTCTTCCTGTGATCCTTCCCTAGGGTTTTGCTGCTCCTCCTCAGGGCTATGTGTTTTCCAACCCCCCTCCTACTGTAGCTGTTTCTATAGTAGCTTCTCCCCAGTTTGGACAACTGGGTTCTCAGCTTTCGGACTCCATTGTCCCTATTCTGCCTCCATCTTTTAGAGCCACTAGTGACGATCCAATGACCGCGCAACTGCAACAAATGTCGGCTCTTGCCCAGCAGTTGCAGGGATTGGCACTGGCGCTCAAGCCCTTTTCTGGTTTGTCCTTCCCAACTCCCAAGTTGCCTTTACACTGCCACAATAGCCTCCACAGCATGCATCTGCATTATCTAGTGGCCAGCCTTCCAGGCTGGCGGGAGCACAACTGGCCGTGAGCGTAGTACCTGGGGCCATTCCGGTCGAACAACTCTTACTCCCTCATTCTGCACCTCCTGTAGCACCACTCCCTACCTTATCCTCACCCATGTATTAGACACAAGCATCTTATTTTGTACCACAGCACACAACACCCATGCACGGGTACACTGGCCATCCTACTGTAGCACCAGACAACAGAATGGTGGATCCAAAGGAGCCCTTAGGGGCGACCCATACAATGTACACAGCACCCGCCACTGCTGCACAATCCGCGACTGCAGTAGCTCCAAACGCTCTCCTTGTGAGGGTGAGTGATTTGGAGCGCACACTCCGACAAGTGCAAGGTGGGGATCGCCGGTCCTACCAATTCTGGGACCTCTGTTATTTTCCAGACTAGAGTTCGAAAAATATAATGGTAGGGGCTTCCCAATTTCTCATCTCAAAGCCTATTGTAGAGACCTCGCCCTGCTCCAAGCTGACGAAAGGTTGTTAATCCACTTGTTCCAGAAGAGTTTTACGGGCCCCGCATTGAAGTGGATCACTTCCCTCGACATGGCCACCATCAAGACTTGGGACGACCTTACAAAGGCGTTCCTCGAACAGTATTCCTTTAACCTCGACTTAGTCCTGAAGCACGAGGACTTAGTCACAATTAAGCAGAGGCCCTAGGAAACATTTGGGGAGTATGTTGGAAGTTGGTGGTCCTTGGCTTTGGACCTTCTAACGAGGAGTCTATTGAGATTATGATTCGAGTAGCACAACCAGCAGTCGGGGCTCTACTCAACATTCAGCCAGTCACCACTTTTTCTGCATTGCTTCGGGCGAGCGCCCGTGTTGAGAGTTCACTGCGTGGCGGTAGTTTTCCAGCGCTCTCAGCATTCGCCAAACAGGCCACTTCCTCACATGATGGTGCTAGCAGCAGCAACAACAACAACAACCACAATGCCAATCCTCCCAAGAGGTGGGATCCCTCTAAGAATACAGTCTCTTATATTAGATCCCCTGCTGCACCAGCGAATGTCCGTCCGCCCCCTCAGCGCCAAGTAGTTTATGCACCCATGCCTACACCTAGAGCACCTCATGCATCACACATTACCCCCACTACCACACCAGTGTACCCTGCCCCACCAGCCAGGATGCGCCCACTGCTGGCATACCCACAACCGAAGCGACAACGTCGTGACAGGCGCCACTATACCCCATTAGTGGAGCCCTTGAGCATGGTTTTTCCCAAAGTCGCGTCCCTCTTGAGGCAGCCTGAGATACGCCTGCCACTCAATCCGCTTCCCGCCTGGTACAATACGAATGCGTTCTGCAATTTCCATCAAATCGTAGGTCACCCGACGGACAATTGCCTCACACTTAGAGACACTATCCAGAATTTGATTAACCAAAAGGTCATTGTGATTAGCACACAGGCGGCAGGCCTAGCACCCGCACCAGCAGCCGCACAAGCACCACCAACACACCCTAGTATAGTCAGCTAGATTTTGTCACAACATTCAGCCTCGGGAGCTTCAAGTTCCTCGGGAGTTAATTCTGTTTTTTCTTCTGAGTCTATCTCGTCTCCCATTCGTCCAACTCATTTGATTCATGATGTATCATCCCCTTTTCCCCACCAGCTGTATCGTTCTTTCTTTGGTGGTTCCAAGGAGTCTGTTACTCTGATCCGCCTGAATGTCGGGTCGGAGTACACTGTAGCGTCGTCTATCATGTACTCCTAGCCACCAGCATCAATTTGTTTGCAAGCCTGGCCCCAGTCTGGGCCGATTCAACCACCAGTCCCGCAAACTTACCAGAATCATCAGACTTATCAATATCCTCCAGCCACGCCTGTACAGTTAGTTGCCCACCCCCTGGCTGTCGTTACTCTTAACCACGACATGCATTGTGTTCTGTATAACTATGCCGTAGAAATGTGTGCAGAAGTGACACGATCGGGTAGAGTATACAAGCCCCCAGCACCCAGGCCTAGTTCTCCAATACCGAGCCCCATCCAGTTGCAAGCCCGATCATCTAGACCGTCAGCATCCGTAGCACCAGTTCCTGTCCAATTGCAGGCACACTCCCCACAACCTTCCATGCCAAGAATAGCACCACCTATTCCCACCACCAGCAGCCAACCTACAGCTAACATAACTGCTCAGCTTAAGAAAGTCAAAGCTGATATTTCTATTTGGGACCTAATCCACACTTCAGCAGAGCACAGGGAGGCCTTCCTTAGAGTCTTCCAAGCTGCCCATGTGTCCCCAACCATAGAGCCAACTACCCTAGAGAACATGGTAGGAATGATAGCGGTGCCACAAGTTATCTCCTTCTCTAGCCAGGAGTTACCACCATCAGGAACCAACCATAATTCCCCCTTGTTCATCACCGCGCAATATCAGAACTTTCGCATCCCACTCACATTGGTAGACAATGGAGCAGGCTTAAATGTTTGCCCCTTAGGTACGGCAAGTGCAATCGGATTCAAGTCTGAGGTCATAATACCAGCTATGAAAGGGATGACGACGTTCGATAATACGCATCATGATGCACTTGGGATCTTAATCATTCCTTTGACCATTGGCCCGGCTCGCTTCGACGTAGAGTTCTATGTCGTAGATATTGAACCTTCTTTCAAACTTTTGCTTGGATGCCCTTGGCTTCACAAGTATCAAGTCATTCCCTCAACCATCCATCGTATGATTAAGTTTCGCTGGGATGACAATGTTGTTGTTGTCTTGGCATAGGATCTGGAGAAGGTTGAGTCGGTCTCAACTGTAGCCCTCCAGACTGTCCACTTTGAGCGTAAACCTTCGGATGTTCTGTATTGTGTTAACTAGTTTGAGCCGGTTAATTTCATTCCTCCCTTTGAGCATGTCAGCCACTTGGCCACTTGTGGTGATCCCCACGTAATGGTTGATAATTTGTGTCGCAAATGGGGATATGAGAAAAAAACCCCCCTTGGGCATTACGGCCAAGGAATCGCCAAGCCGATCAAGGCGAAAGAATGGATAGAGCGCAAAGGATTGGGATACAAACGTTAGTGTCACAAGAAGAGATTGTTGTGCTTTGGTAAGTCCCCCACGATGTTCATTCCACTGAATTTAGTAACTTCACCAATGCAGGCATCTTGGATCCAAATCAAAGCTTGTATACAGTATTAGTGTCACAGCCGTCAGTTTGGTTTTATCCGGAAGAGTCATATATAGAAAATGGCCAGCTAGGACAGAGTAGGGCATTGAGCAGGTCAGCGAGTAGCCACAAAAATATTCAGCATTTGTAGTGTCAGAACAATCAGTGGTCGATCAGGCAGTAGTGTTGTAAAATTCAGTCCAGAAGGTAGATTCAGTGAGTGGCCTGGAGGATGATGTAATTGGAGATCTGGACGTCTTATTCCAAGAACAATTGGATGTGCTCGTGGAAGACTTGGCAGAGCACGATCGAGTTAGGAAAGGGGAGGCAGTCATTTCATTACCACCATCAGAATCACCACTACCACCCTAGGACCAGGCTTCAATCATGGTCCTTCATGAGATAGAAAAGAAGTATGCTAGACCAATGGAGTTAATCTCCTATCAGCTAGGAGGTGGGTCTAGTTGGTATTGGCAATTTAGACCTCACCTTGAGGGTGAGGGTTAAAAAAAAAACAGCCTAAGTAGCAGGACAGCCACCAGCATGTAGAACCCTTCGTAAATAGTAGAGAAAATACACAAAAATCAAGAAAAACCCAAAAAAATTTGAAAAATCAAAAAATGTGAATAGAGAGGCGTCAACTTCAGAGGTAGGGATTCCCAAGTCCTCAGATAGCCCAGATAGTCAAACGGAAGAGGTCGCACAGTGCCGTTATAAGAATACGAAAGTCACTGTGACTATCATAAAGTGCCATCAAGGTGCAGAATTAGAAGAAATCCTCTTGGTTGACATCACAGATTTGACCTTTGAGCAGGAAATTTTGTTGGAGCTTATTGCCTATGGAGAGGAAGATGAAGTCTGTGAAGCAGATAGTGCAGATAATGATGATAATGTGCCATCACAATTTCAGTTTCATGATAATGACCTGGAATGCCCAAATCTACATGTGGAGGAAGAGACGAAGCTTGTCAATATAGGCACGACAGAAGATGTTAAAGAAACACGTATCAGTGCCAAATTGTCACCACAAGCAAAGGCAGAATTTATAGCTTTCTTAAAAGAATATGTAGATGTCTTTGCATGGAGCTATGATGACATGGTTGGTTTAGACATTGAGGTGGTAGTACACACATTACCACTAAAACAAAATTCAAAGCTAGTCAAGCAGAAGTTTCACAGATGGTGACCTCAATGGCGGTCGAAACTTAAGGAGGAAATCATGAAATAGCATAAAGTCAATTTCCTCAAGGTCGTCCTTTATCCTGAGTGGCTCACCAATGTGGTGCCTATGCCAAAGAAAGACGAGCGGGTTCGCATGTGCATAGATTACTGAGACCTTAACAAAGCAAGCCCGAAGGATGATTTATCGCTTCCCCACATAGATGTTCTGGTTGACAACAAAGCAGGGCATAAAATGTTGTCATTTATGGATGGATTTTTAGGCTATAACCAGATTAGAATGGCCGAAGAAGACATGGAAAAGAAGTCTTTCATTACCCTGTGGGGCGTCTTCTGCTATAAAGTAATGCCATTCGGGTTGAAGAATGCAAGCGCAACATACCAGAGGGCTATGACAGTGTTACTCCACAATCTCATGCACCAAGAAGTTGAAGTATACGTGGATGACATGATTGCCAAGTTTAAAGAGCCCGAGGATCACTTCTCCTGTTTAAGGAAGCTGTTTGACCGCCTAAGGAAATATAAGCTTCGCCTCAACCCCAACAAATGTGTATTCGGGGTATATTCTGGAAAGCTTATGGGTTACATTATCAGCTAGAGAGGAATAGAAGTGGATCCCCACAAGGCTAGAGCCATCATTGATATGCCTCCCCCCGCCATTGAAAGAGAAATTCGTGGATTGTTGGGACGACTACAATATATCAGTCGGTTCATAGCGCATCTTACACCCATATGTGAGTCGATTTTCAAGCTCCTAAGGAAGAATGCCCAAACACACTGGAACAGTGAGTGTCAAGCAGCCTTCAACAAGATTAAGCAGCTTCTGGCAAAACCTCCAATCTTAGTTCCTCCCACGCCCAGACGACCTCTGTTTTTGTATCTCTCAACCACACAATATTCCATGGGCGTAGTCCTAGGATAGCATGATGAATCAGCGTGTAAGGAGAGGGCCATCTATTATCTCAGCAAGAAGTTCAATGATTGCGAGGTCAAGTACAACACTATAAAGAAGGTTTGCTTATCTTTGGTATGGGCTACTCATCGCCTCAGGCATTATATGATGGCATATCCAGTCCTATTATTATGTCGGCATGATCCTATCAAGTATCTATTCTAGAAGCCAGCTTTGGTGGGCAGATGTGTTAAGTGGCAGGTAATGTTGTCATAGTATGACATCACATTTGTGACACAAAAGTCCATGAAGGGACAAGCAATGGCAGATCACTTGGCCGACCTACCATTGCAAACACAATTCCCAGATGAAGACATTGTGTTTGCAATGGGCGATGAAGAATTAGAAAATCCACAAGATGAGCATCAATGGTGTCTGTACTTTGATGGTGCAGTTAATAAAAGAGGAAGAGGTATCGGTGCAGTTTTGTCAACGCCGCAAGGACAGCTAATTCCCTTTGCGAGGAAGCTGACATTTGAATGCACCAATAACGAAGCTGAATACGAGGCATGCATACTGGGATTGCAGGTGGCACTAGAATAGGGCGTCCGAGAACTTCAGGTATATGGGGATGCAATGCTGGTCATTTCGCAAATTAACTGTGACTGGAAGACAAAGGACCAAAAGCTTGTGTTATACCATGAGCATTTGCTGAAGCTGATTAATGAGTTCGATAATGTCAAATTTTCCTTTCATGAAGCAAGCGAAGAATGCGTACGTAGATGCATTAGCTACCCTGGCATCTTGGTTATCGCTCCCAAAGGCACAGGCAACGGATATCTCAGTCACTTGTGTAGAGCAGCCGGCACATTGCATGTAGATACAAGAAGTAGAACTGACAGCTAAATTGCCCTGGTATAATGATATCAAAATTTTCTTGGAGTTCGGTAGCTTCCCATCTGGTATTTTCCCAACAGATAAGAAGACCATGATACAGCTAGCCTCTAAGTTTGTACTCAAGGCAGGGCACCTATATAGGAGATCCTATAACCTAATGCTTCTTAGATGCGTGGACAAGAAGGAGGCAGATATGCTGATGTTGAATGTCATGCAGGCACCTGCGGTCCACACATGAATGGAGTACTCTTGGCCAAGAAAATTATGCTACAGGGTTACTTCTGGTCCACCATGGAAACAGATTGTTGCCAATTTGTGAGGAGATGCCACAATTGCCAAATACATGGCAACTTCATACATGCTCCCCCACAACATTTACATAGCATGTCATCACCTTGGCCCTTTTCCACATGAGGAATTGATGTTATTGGGGCCATTCATCCAGCTGCATCCGATGGCCATCGCTACATTCTTGTGGCCATTGATTATTTTACAAAGTGGGTCATGGCAGCATCGTATAAAACAGTTACAGCAGCAATTAAAGAAAAGTTCATTAAGAATAACATTATTACCAGATATGGGGTTCCACATGCCATCATATCAGATAATGGGGCCAACTTCATAGCAAAGAGAGTTGAGGATTATCTGCAGGGTTATAAAATCAGACATCATAGATCCTCTCCTTATCGGCAGCAAATGAATGGAGCCGTAGAGTCAGCCAATAAAAATCTGATAAAGATCTTGAAGAAGATGGCTGAGACCCACAAAGATAGGCATGAGAAGTTGCCTTATGCACTATGGGCTTACAGGACCTCAGTCCGGACATCAACAGGAGCAACGTCGTACTCACTTGTGTATGGAATGGAGGCAGTCCACCCTTTTTAAGTGGAGATTCCATCCTTGAGGATTCTAAAGGAAACATAATTGGATGAGGCAGAATGGATCCAAGACCGCTGCGTTCAGCTTGACTTGATTGACGAGCATAGATTGCAAGCCTTACACCATGCCCAATGCTTCCAGAAGCGAGTGCCCGTGCATATCAGAAGAAGGTTCAGCCTAGAAATTTTGAGCCAGGTGATTTGGTTCTACGCGCCATTCATTTACCGGATGCCCAGGGAAGTTCAAACCCAACTAGCGTGGACCATTTATTATGAAAGAAGCCCTATCAGGAGGTGCTACCATTCTTGAGGACATGGATCGAGGGGAGCAGTCAAAGCCTGTTAATGCTGCCTACCTAAAAAAGTACTACCAGTGATCCTCAGCCAATCCCGAACCTTGCATCGTGAACCATGCATCTCTATAGTTTATGTTTTTCGCATGCTAGTATTTTAAGTTACTACATCCAAACATTAAAAAAATCATATCATATGCACTGTATTTTCTTTTTTTTTGCATTGTTGTTACAAGCATCACCATTGCCCGATGAGGAAAATCGGAAAGCCAGCCTGCTTAGGAAGAATTTTGATCCTCCTCATATGTTACTACCTAGGTGACCTAGGGAGTGAGGGAGTGATTATCCATGAAAATTGGACGAAGTGTACAAATTCACAACGGGCCTATACCTCTAGAGGGAGAGAAAATTGATAGGTTGTAATTGAGTGTGAGCCAAAAAAAGAAATAGTCTTTGGAGCACAAAAGAAATAAGAAGATAGAAGTTGTGGATAGAAGTCGGCTCCAATGAGAGAGGCATGCAAGACGACTCTTTCCCTATCACACAACTTGAAGAGGAGTTGAAGCATACACCAACAAAGCCTACAACATTTATAAAGGGACTAGCCACCCCTTTTCATCAAAAAGAAAGAGAGCAGCCATTTCTCACCTTAGGTGTTTATTACCTCCAAGTAGGGATAGTGTAGGTCAACATGCCTTGGAGGGAGTAGAAGAAAACGGAATCATTAAAAAAGTAGGTGTAAGGCCCTAAGAGTTTGGCACGGAGTCCACGTTATCCTAAAATGCTGTCAAGTGAGAGCCACAAATAACCCTAGGGATCCAGATAGCGCCATGTGAGTTGAGGACATTCTAGTTCCCTGTAGCAGGCAATAAAGGCTTCCTTGGCGCTGAGGGCACCAACATTTACAAAATCATGCATAGATCTTACTTCCATCTTATACTTCCATAAATCATTTAGCATTTAGCATTTTAAATCATGCATTTTTTTTGCATTTGTTGCATCACTTTGCAAGGCATTTGTCCATATTCCAACCAGGGGCATGCCAGCTGCCTTTTTGAGTTGCAATATTGGCAAAGAAGGGAGTTTCAACCGAGGGTGTGTTAACTACTCCTTGGTTGGAGATAGGGCCTTTGACTAGGGGCATGCCAGCTGCCATTCTAAGTCAAAAGACTCACTGGGACAGTGCTATTAGGAGCATACAGGTAGACATAGTCAGACCAGAATCTGAAATAGCACAGTGTGCAAGCAAAATTGTCTTTTATTACAACCCATCAGTTGTACAAATTTGCTTATTTAATGAACGTGGACCAAATATATTTAGTCAACTCTAGGCTTTTTTGAGCTGCCAGCTCCTGTAAAGGAAGTGCCACTAGGAGGAAGCTCACTTATAGGCCAAGTTTCTTGAATTTTAGCCTCATACTCTACTATGCAATCTGAGCCTTCAGTAATGGCGAGCCCATAAGATTGAATGCCAATATGCGTCATGTGGGCCAACTTAGAGGTCATCACATCAGAACCAAGTCGACACGAAGTCGTGCCAGAGGGAGGAGGCCACAGCCATACCAAGAAGGCGAGGGCGCGAGATGGGATGGAAATGGAAAGAAAAGGAGTCACCACCTAGTCTTTTAAGGGAAAGACGAGGAAAACCACAAACCAATCACAAAAAGTGAATGAGTGAGATGTAAACATGAAGGCTAGATGTCAACTAACTAGAGGACGGGTAAGGATTCCTATTACGCACGGGGAAGGTGTTAGGCACCCCCATACGCCCGAGAAACTCGGTCTTTCTAGCCTGATTCGCTTGATAGAGGCTAAATGAATGTTTGTTATGCCTAGATTGTGTTCTGATCATGCTGATACGAATGCCAAGACAAGACTGGATGGATGTGCAAGACAATGTGCAAAAATTACAGAGAAATCCACATGAATTGACAAAATCGCAGAAAATCACATGAAATGACAATGTTTTTGTAAAGAACGCCTCCGAAAACCATGTTGATGTTAAAAGGATAAAAAGTCGAGTCAACCCGTGTTCTTGAAATCCACTAAAGAAAAGGCATGGGATGCCGGCTCGCTAAATACAAATGTGAGGAAATAGGATATGGATTGCATGGTGTAACCATGCCGGCGAGGAGATTCCGCAAATGAATGCGAAATCGGACGGCAAAATCACGTCGAAAAAAAGCAAAATAAATGGAGTCGCCACCTAATCTATTATGGAAGACAAGGAAAACCATATACACGAAAAATCATGCAAAAACAACAAAAGAAAAAGGACAAGTCTACGAAATAA